>JAPDSC010112073.1:141344-201475 GCA_026290005.1 Latrodectus geometricus | reverse complement strand
ATATATATATATATATATATATATATATATATATATATATATATATACAAAAAAGTTTAAAAGAAATTAATTTAAAATATACTGGAAACATTACATACATATAAACTAGAAATATGAATTATTTTGATTATCCTGGGAGCAAATATCTATCCTAATATCAATTTATCAAACTAATTTATCAAGCAGTTATCAAAAAGTACGTTTGCAGAACTATAAAAATAATTTTTTTCTACAATGATTAAAATTTTTGTAAAAATATTTACACATTTCTGTAAAATAAACTTGTGAAAAAAAAAACACTTTTATTGGCTTTCAAAATTGTCAGTTATTAACATATAATCTATTTCATTTTGATAAATTATTTATTAAATTCATATATAAGCTTTCCCGTGAGAATAATTACAAATTAATAATTATTGTAGGTTAATTATTGAAATCCAAACTAATACTGATTAGTTTTACTGTTTGACAGAAGCCTAAGAACAGATTGCTGTCAAATGATTGATGAATTTAAATATCAAGCACTTATTAAAAAGAATTATGCAAATAGTCTTTCATACAAAATTTACAAATTAAAAAATACATATAAAAATTTACATATAAAAAATATTTTTATTTGTTTCAAAATTTTCCATTATTAATATGCTATCCATTTTGAAATGACAAAAAAATGCTTCATTAAATTTGTATATAGGCTTTCCCATGTGAAATACTGTAATTATCACTGTAAATTAATATAAAAACATAAATACTTTAAAACTGAATTAGTCAAATCATTCTACTTTACTATTATATATATATCAATTAAGCTATTTTCAAGCAGTTATCAAAACATGTTTTCAAAACTATACACAATTTTTTTCCTCTATAAAATTTAAATTTTTTTTATATAAATAGGATAATAAAAAGCTAATTTTCTTTATACTGAAATTTTCTATGAAGATGTCTCTCATTTTAAAAGGTTCTCCACTATTTTCAGTAAGTTCTTGTGCAAATTTTCTCTTCTGAATTTAAAAATAATATTTTTCCTCATTTATTGTTATATTATTAAAGTTTCATTGTATATAATTTTTTATAACTATTTAAAATGTTTAGGTTTCTTCAACATCCCTATCCATTAAAAAATAATCAACTTTTTAATTTTAATTCAGTGCCAGAAAATTCCCGTCAGTATTAACTGACCCGCAACATATCTCTTCTGGGTTGTTCACCCGGTGTACTTGATGAATTTATAATTCGACTTTAATCAAAGCAGAGGCGGAAAACTTTGCATCAGTGATTTCGAAACTTTCTCTTCTATTAATGAGAATCAAAACACACCAAACTTTTTATATAAACAATAATTATGTCACATGATTATTAGGGAAAAATATCTATTTAAAAATTTTGGTGTTTTTCAATAAAACAAATTTTTACTTTTTTATGAAACATGATTTATAAATTACTAATTTTTCCTTGATGTAATACATCTTTTTAAGATTATTTCATACTTTTTTGCTATTAAATTTTATCCCAAATTTCTGTCTGAAAATGATCACTCATTACTTCTTATTTGCACTTTTAAAAAGGCTTAAAGTAATTTCGTGCCAATAAATTTTGATATAAACTACTGCTTGAAATTGATCGAATACTATTGTCGTGAACTTAAAAAAATATTTAAAAATAATTTCTTTCTTGTAATTGAATTTTTTCACAAACTGAAATTAATCAAAAAATTTCATAATCACATTTTCAAAAATTTTCTGAAATAATTTACCTTTATTTCAGACAATTTTAATTGTGTGATTAAATCTGAATATTTTAATGTGTTATTAACTTTTAATAAATAGTTTATCTTTTCTTGTAATTTCCATAAATGCTTATCTAAAAATCAATTACTCATTGCTTTTTATAAAAATTTTTCAAAATAATTTCTCCCTTTCATATTATTAAATTCTTGGTGCAAATTCAAATCAAAATTTGTCACTTATAATTTCTTGCCTCTTTTTAAGATAACTTAAAATATATCTCTCATTTTCTTATAACTGAACTTTGCCACAAATTCATGTTTTAAAACTGATAGTTCATCATTCTTGATATTACTTACATTTTTTTTTAAATAACTTTCAATTTTTATTAATTTAAACTTCATTCAGTTCATATCACGTATCTGAATGTCACACATATTTTTCTCTGATCACTTTCTTTTACAATTTTAAAATCTTTAAGTTTAAAAATTTTCTTGAAATTGCTCTTTGCCACAAAACCATGCCTGAAAATTGCGTATTTTATTTTTGATCTAATCGTCCAAGATTGTGTAAAGTAATTCTTTATTTTCTTAGAGTTAAATTTTGTTACAACCTCATATCGCGGAAAATCATAAATATCCGCTACATGTACTTAATACTTGTTCATTTTTAGTCTTAGTTTATCATCTTCCACAACATACTTTACAGAAAAATCTGCCGTGCGTTTTACTACTACTAAATCTGATTGTTACAGAAAAATAAAATAGTAACTTCCAAAAACGATTTAGAATTCACGAAGACCTGTTTTCGTCACGAATATTCTTTTCTATTATCTAGAACGCGTCGGTTATAAATCTGCATAAGCTGTTCAACAAAATACCAAATCTCAACTAAATCAGACACATCCTGTGTATATTCAGGTCTCGCTTGTAGTAGAAATTTATGTTAATATCATAACTGATTGTTATTGTTTGTACATTTTTGCAAGAATGATGCGCTCTTCACTATTTAGGCCGATATTATTCTTACGATTTCCTTGTTGATTTTAGGTCTTATCTTCCTTAAAACATTTTTATACTTAAAGGTTTTGCAATTGAAAATAAGTTATTAACTATATATTAGTTCTTCTTGATAGTAATCGATAATTTAATAATTTGAGGAAAATAATTGTTATTTTATGGACATCGTCCGTGTTACGAAGGGAAAGTATAAATAAGTATTCCTGTTACATCAATTGTATTAATATGTATACTGAATTTTCTTAATTGGATCACATTAATATTTACACATTAATTTAGGTCATTAAATATTATAAAATAAATAGTGTAAAAAACGTGTGTTGGGAAAAATAGTCTTAAGTGTTTCAATATACGTTGTACTTATATGTTTCAATATAGTTGGCACCCTATAATAATATTCACTTTGGATTTATTTTCATATTTTATCTTTATAAACATACGTAGACTGTTATAATAATATCTACACTTTCTCTTATTTGATAGAGATGTCTAGATAGAAAAATAATTAAATTATTTTTTTAATTGTTATATTTTATTTTTAAATTTTATGTTAAGATTCAATAGACAGAAATTTCATTAATATTCTAAGCTGTTTGATTCTAGAAAAAAATAGAAAACAAATTAAAAGGCAAATTATTTTCCAAAGCTATCATAAATCTGTGCATTACATCTAATGTAATAATAATTTAAAGGAACTTTATTATTTATTAAAGAATGTTTCTTGGTTTAATAATAATCTTTGTTACATTGATTTCAATATGTAATTAAATGAAACTAAGCATTTTTTTAATTTTAGTTTAACATGGTGGTCATAAAAAATCCCATCGTTTTGAATGCATCCGTTGTATATAAGACAAAATCTATAATATTTTTGTTTCCAAAAATGATTAAATTTGGAAAAATACAAACAATATATTAATGAAACAATATATTCTATCACCAATTTAATTTTTTATCTTGAAGAAATTTTAATTAAATAAATTGTGTAATTTGTGACTTAACTTTTCAATAATGTTTTCAAAATTATTAGTACAATTAGATCCTGTTATTTTTCTTCATTGGTTATTAGTAACTATTTTATCCAAGTAAATATCCTTTCAAGTTTATTCTATTATTTAAAATTTAGAAAAAATAATACGTATTACTGATTATAGGATTAAGATGACGTAAAAACAAATAATAAATTTATTTCGAGATATCAGGAATCTGTCACCTGTGAATCTGGAGATTTCGGGAATATCAGCTAAAATTTAAAATTCCGATTATGAAATTAGAATGAAAAATTTATTTTTCAGTTTTATTTTAAGTACATTCTTATTGATGTCAAAAAAACTATTTCTCATTTTTGCGTTAAATATCAGTTGATGTCTCGGAGCTATATTTAACAATTGTTTGCCTACATTTGACAAAATTCACTTCGTTTCTAAAATATCTACTTTAACTATTTCCATACATCACTTATTAACGATTTTAACCATTTATCCTAATCTTTTCTAGCTTATATTTGTCTACATTTGATATTAACAAATTTAGAGCATTTTCCTATTTTGACTTCTATAATACAAAATAACAGTAAATATATTTTTTTTAAATATATTTAATTATAGATTTCAATTAATAGTGTTCTTCATAGAAATTTATAAACTTCTAGGAACATTAGCATTATGCAATCAGATTCATAATATGATTTTATTATATATATAAAACTCATAGTACAGATAAAATCTAATTAAAAAGTTGTGACATTGAAATGTTTCTAGGATTTTTTGGGTGTACTACATTCCAACGTTTTAGTGTGTATCAACTTAATGTTTGACCTTCCATCTTTAAAATATTGACCTTTGCTAGCATTGTCTAAATTTCTTAAAGACTATCGGGATTGTAGATTTTTATCTGCTAGTCTTCAAAGATCCTTTTGGTCTTTCATTATCTCTAAAATATCTTGTCAACTGCCACTCTTGCATGCACACACACATTTCCGCTCCATTGTCGCGTGGCCAGCTACTTTTACTTGTCATTCTCTTCGCTTTGGGGATTACACATGAAATCCTCCAAAGTCGAATTATTTTAGGAAGATAAAGGTCTATAAAAATCTTGGGATTTTGAAAATAGCTACAAATTATGGTAGTTCCTTCACCTGATTTGTATATCTGAACAAAAATTACTTGGTTATTTTTGTGGGCTGGTATTTTGGTATTATTATATTTAGTTGAAAAATGCATACACGTAGCAAACGAGGAGAATCGATGTGCCTTGTATGGTATCATTATATTTAGTTTAAAAAAAATACATAAATATTGAAAACGAGGGGAATTTTTGCTTTTTGTTTATTTTTATTGTATTTAGTTGAAAAATAAAGAAAAATATTGATGATTCTTTGTAAAAATATCTAATGAGAAAAACCAACGTTAAATAAATTAAAATTCATTCAGTGATAGGTAGGCAGAAATTAAATTTAATTTGGATTAAATTTTTAAATATATAATAATTTAACTTAAAACATTTACTTTTTCAAAATTTTTTAATATTAATTCTAAAATTTAATGCGATTAAACATTTTTTAAGGAATCTATCACTTTCTCCAAATAATAAGGTTTAAAAATTGAAATGTTTTAGTACAGCAATATAAATTCAGTTCTAAAAAAATTATTAATTCTTTTATTTATTTGAAACAATATGTAAATATTATATACATATGTACATATACAATGTGTACATTCAATATTCATTATGCACTTAAATGAAAATATATTTTGTGTTAACAGTTCACACACCGAAGAAAGCTAGAAAATATTAATTTCTAAAATTACTGATACAGCTAGTAAAAATATTTATACATATTTAATAATATATTCTTTGGTATTAGAATTAAATTATATGTTACCATTTATAAGATGTCATAATATATAACTTTCAAGAATATTAAATATATAACCTTTAAGAATATTAAATATATAACCTTTTAGAGGATATTAAATATATAGGCCATTATGACGATTGAATATGAATCTTATGAGACAAACATAATTAATGCAGTTCTCTATTGAACTCTAGAAAATTAAAATCTATTAACATTTTAATATAGTTATATATTTTAATGTTGTGGTTACTTGCATTGTAGCTATTTTATATAAATGATGGCTATTAAATTAGAATTTTACACTTATATGTGTATAAAAAAAGGTAGAAGAAATAGCCAGGATATGTTATATGAAATAAACTTTTTTACTTAAAATAAATTTTGTTCTCATCATAAGAACTTTTTAGTTAAATGAACTTCTCTACTTTTCCTGTCATTTATGAATGAATATAAATGTAAAAACATACAATCATATTACTCTCCTTAGTTAAGAAAATATACTATAATTTTCTATGTATATTTAAGTAGTTGTGTATTTAATAGCTTCTTTATTTCTTTCTCAACATTCGAATAGGAGTTGATGTGACAGCAAATCAAGATGAGATATCAGATCACGAGATCTTCCAGCTGGAATATGATATAGAAAGTAAACGCTGGTTCATCAGAACGATGCAAGATAAATATTGGAGTTTGCAGAGCAGCTCCGGAATACAGGCCAATGCTGATAAGGGGTGAGTGAGATTTCTGAATTGCTACTGCGCACCCTAGTTTCAGTTGCATCCAAATCCTTATGGGATTAAGCCGTCATCTGGTGGGATGATAGAGCTCATTTACTGAATCCCGGAACTAGAGATGCGCAACAAAATAATTTTATATCTGAAAAGTTGCGCAAAATGAATTTAATTTTGTTTTATCTTTCATTTCTGAAGCAATGATCATAAATACATACATTTAGTAAGAGATCAAAAATATATTATATTTTATAATGAAAATTCACACTTTATAATTAAAACTTTTTTAAATCATGACCAAAACATTATTTGTTAAGTTTGATTCATTTTTCACACTACAGGCATTTTTTACGAGAGCTAAAGTAATCGCGACCTGTAGTGCACATTGAATTCCAGATGACTGCTAATCGACTCATCTGATGACATAGTAATAAGTAGCGTTTTTTTAAAGGAAAGATCCTGGGTTCGATTCCAATTATTTTTAAACATGGAGAGATGACTATTAAGCTTCTGCTTTTTGTCGAAGTAGATGCTTGGGATTCTTCCACATTTTCTGCCCAGCAACAGATGAATACAACCTATTATCGATGAAAAATTCTCTCGGAAGTCAAAAACTCAGCAAATGTTAAAATGTCTTACAGTTTCAATTTTGCCTTGTTTATTATTGAAGGTCTTAACATCTAAAAACTTCTTATCCCTCAAAATCCTTGAACTTTTCATGTTGCGTTGTGAGAATCGAATTCATGAACTATTTAATAGAAAGTCTGACCATAAGCCATTCTGTTGTCATCTCAGCAGAATGGCTTATGGTCAGATTATCCATTAACATTTAATTGAAATTGCTGAGAGAAGTACTATAAAACTAGTTAATGAAAATATTATATGAAACAAAAGGAATACATTAAACATAAATAAGTAGTAAAATTTAACCAGACTTTCATTCTTCCTCGGAAAAAAAAAAATATTTCGTTGTAGTCTGCCATAAGCTACCAATTAAACATCTTGTTTTTAAAATATGCCACACAATAGATCTTTGACATCCCAGAAATAATTCCAGTAATCGACTATTGTTCAAGGAGTGATAGCAATGCCATTGACAGCTGACATGCTGTTTTTTTCCTTCTTTACATGCATCTTTTCCTTTTTAAAGAAGCTTCACACTCCATCACTCGACAACAGCTTTTCTACAGCAGTCTGCAACATTTCAAGTGCTCAGAAGTATCTTGAGCTTGCTGACAGATTTATACCTCGCAAACGTACTGGGCGTTCACCTTTAAGAGCTCAGACAACCACCGTTACAAATAAGTTTGAAAAAAAACTGGTGATTTAATGATATTCAACAGCAACTCAAGTTCCAATCTCTGACATTTAACTGATGAAAAGTGCTGTATTGAGATTTCTTTAGTTTATTTTTTTCTTTACGAGATAAGAAAAAGTTTTACTTATTTTATTTTTATTTTAAATTAAGTGCGCTGCTTCAGTAAATGTTTTTATTTTTTATTTTAGTTTCTATAGAAGAATATAAATTTTCTATAAATTTCGGATTATAATTTAATTATCTCTCCTTAACTGAATGATTTTAAATATATTGTATTTAAAAGAAAACATTTAAAAACATTTCCACAATGCAGCTTTTTTAGTTCGCTTAAAATATAATCAAAATTAATTTTTACATACAACTAAAAATGTATAAAAAGGTGAACGCAGAGGTTAAAATTAAAACACTTATAGAATTCCATATATATGAATAGCTTTTTCTTTGAAAATTATGTTCAATTTATTTGTTAATTAAAATTAAAAAATGTCGTGATTAAAATTCTTCTCTTATTTTTTCCATGGGAGAACACGATTCAATAATGGAGCTCATTCATGACTTATGAGAAAATAAAACCTAAACTCAAAAAAATGTTCTATAATATTACGAATTTATTACCTTCTGGTCTTCAGTTCAGTATTTTGTGGATTCGATTCCTACTTGGAGCATAAATGTTTGCAGAGGCTCAAAATTTAATTCGGTCGAGTTAACCTTTGTGTGTACTTAAAGTAAATAAATAAAAATTAATAAAATGATAAACAAATCTAATATTTTTTTATAACTTTAATCAGTCCCTTCTTCTATTATGAAACTTCTTTTACAATTAATTTCCATTTTTTACACAATTTTACATTTAAGTTGCATAGTTTTTATTGTTATGAAGTTATATATTTATTTCATAACAAAACTGGATAACTCATACTGAAAGATTCTTTTTTTAATGTAAAATATTAATGTTATTAGTCAAATTTAAGGCTTTACATAATAAAAAAAATTCCGCAAGAATATTTCTGAAAATTTTATTATTCATAAAAATTAGAAGGGATAACTTGGGATAAATTTTAAAAATATCTATATATTGTATTGACATTATAATTCAATTCTTTAACAGTTAAAATATATTTATCCACTGGCAAATATTCTAAAATAATCAATGTCAATTTGTATTAAATGTATAAAATTCTATAATAAATTATTTATGTATATAAGTTATGTAAATTAAAGAAAGAAGGAAAATAAATAAAAAATAACTTATTCTAAGGCAGAAAATTTGTTCTGTAAAATAAATTTTAATTTAAAAGAAGACATTTATGTTTCATTTGCATTAAAGTGATATTAACTAAATTCTATATAAATTATAAATCTAAAGCAATAATTTAATAAATTTATTTCAAAAATCTTAATACCAAAAATTTTAAAATGACACTTTTGATCTCATTGTAAATTTTATTATCTATTATTTCATTAAATGTTTACTCTTTCTTTTCTAATTTATTGTCTAGTACACTGTATTATTTTATTAAATACATATTTGCCTACTTTTCTATTTATATATCGCTACCTCAAATTTTACTGTTTAAAATTTAGTATTTTTTTATCAAATATATGTGCATTATGTTCTAGTTTATTATCTATTATCTAGTACTTTATTAAGCAGATGCTTATATCTGTTCTTCTTTTCCCCTTTTGATTTTCATTTTGGTAAAATATTTTGTCTCCAAATATATTGTACAAACATATTTAATAGCATAATATATGTTGTCTTATTTCAGATCAGCAAACAGTCTCTTTGCTCTGGAATGGCAAGAAGATGGCAGCGTGAGCTTTGTAGCCAATAATGGCAAATGTATTGTAGCCAAGAAAAGCGGCCACTTGTATGCCAATGGAGAAAGCGGAGACCAAGACGAGGCTAGATTTTATTTCTATCTTATCAACAGACCAAGTCTAGTGCTAAAATGCGAACAAGGATTTGTAGGCTATAAAAGTCTTTCTAACCCTAAGCTGGAGTGCAACAAAGCTGCTTACGAGACTATCACCGTTGAGAGGGATGAAAAGGGACTGTGCTTTTTTAAAGGTACTAGACAATAACCTCCATCTTATTACGAGTATTTCATAGAAATTTTAACTAGACATTGTCTTTATTTCATAATTCATTCAACCCTTGAGAATTCGCAAATTTTAATTCATAATATTACATATATTATAAATAAGTTATTTGATTATAAATTATTTTCTATTTATCAAAGTTTTAAATTTTGTATTTAGATTTAATTGTGAGTAAACTATCGAGTTTTAACATCTTTTTTTGTTTCATATTTTATACCGAAACATGCGTTTTTAAGAATATGAATGTAATGAATTGTGTTGTATGCATGAAATTGCATAAACGGATGTGTTTCGAATTTCTAATTTAACGTTATTCAAAATAAAAAGAATTAAGGATTTTTTTTTTTTTTTTTTTTTTTTTAACAGAAAGAGAGATTTTTTCAATAGACAAAAAGAAAAATACTATAGTCCAGTATTGCGTGAGAAAAGACAGTGGATCTTTCATAGCGAGTACGACGCTTACTACGCCCTCTTGCATAAATATCCTACCCTCTTTTTTAGTGAACTTCCTGTTTCACCATTGTTCTATCTTTCAAGGGGAAAAATAACCGCTAACATCACAAGCTTCTTAATTGCAAGTTTTAAAAATTACACACCAAAATTCCCTTCATCTTTTGCAAGCAAAAATTTGCTTACTTTTTTTTTTTTTTTTTTTCCTATTTTAATTTTTAAAAGTAATGAATCAATTTTATCTTGTTAATAGCATGCAGTTATATTATTTTTGGTTATAGAACGATTGTAAATGACTATTTCTGATCAAATTACTTTTATTTTACGAAAGAAATTAATTATTTTTTAAAGGTTATAGGTTCTTTCACATTGATACACAATAATTTTACGATTATGAGAATATAAAAAAAGTTATATTTGCGTATACTCGATTATAAAAAACTGAAATTCAAATTATGAGAAAATTTTAAAAATTAGTATTTACTTTAAATTTGAAGAAAAGTAACAGATCTCTGTAAAGTTCCACTTGCTGTGAAAGTTGTCTTTAATCTCTTTTCTATATTTATCTCACAATAAATAAAATGTGAAGGAGCTACAGATAGACTTCTTAAAAATTATTTATTTAAATAATTCCATTCTGCACTGACTTTATCTAAAGCTTATGTTTCAAATTATGGAGAGAGACTGAGTGCTTAGAAAATTACTATTTTCATAGTCAAATGCGGGAATTAAAAGATCATTTATTAAGATACAGCTTCTTGGAAAATTCGAACTCTGTACGAATTTAAAAAAATTAGAATTGGGGAAAAAGTGCTAAAATTACCATGAGCTATCATTGCAAGCTGGTCATAAGATCTTATACTTAACATTAAATTAAATATACTACATATTAATGCAAGTTTCATTGTATCTGAATATACAACATAAATGCAAATTTCGTTGTACCCGATTATCATTAAATAATAGTTATGGGTCCGGTCAAAATTTTAAACTGATGATACTTGACCAGCGTACCATATTCTTATTTGGCTTACTTGAAATAATTTTTTTTCAATCCTTGACAGCATTGTATGCATAAAAATTATAGAAATATCTAAGAATAAATGTAATTTTGAATCTTTCTATTCATTTAGGTTCGAATGGCAAGTATTGGAATGTTTGCGAGGATGGTACGATTACAGTAGACTCCGATGTTAGACATGGATTCTTCATCGAACTGCGAGAACCATCAAAGCTTTGCATCAAAACTTCACATGGAAGCTATGTGATGGCTGAGAAAAATGGAACCTTCAAAGTAAATGGTGTTACTTTCGACACCGCCACCTGGTGGGAATATTGATGAAACTAGAGCTTGCTTGCACAGAAGAAGTTTGTGTTCTGGGTCGTTTCATTTATTAGAAATGGCTTGCATCAAAATATTCTGATAGCAGTCTGAACTTTCTTGGACTCTTGCACAAATTAGGGTTTATTTCCCACTCTTTTGCTCTCTTTAAGCTTATCATATTAGTGTTCTTCATTTGAATTAGTTTTCGATTTTAAACTGTAATTTATATATATGCGAATTTGAATTTATGCATTTCGCATAAATTTAGATTTTTTAAGAACGAAAATATGATTTTGTAGAAATTCTATATAGACCAAAAGCTTTTGTGTGAAATATTCTAATAGCGCATTATATACAGCTTGTTGATTAAAACTTTCTATGTTATATAAAGAAAAAATGTCTTCGTGATATTTTGTGTATCTTAAGAAGTGATAGTTTGAAATTGTATTAATTTTTTTAATGTTTTGCTTTTTGATATATATTGTCATTTATACTCCTATGTATATTACATATGTATTATGAGTTGCTGCGCAATGTTACATATGAGTGAGTGATTGCTTGTCATTATCATGTACATTTATATTCTGTAAGAAATATTTCTGAAAGGTGACATTTAGCTCTAGTAATATTCACCTTTAGCTACTTTAGACATTTTAGGATAGAGGGGACATTTTTATAGATGTACTTCGACTTTCAATTAAAACAAGTATTTTTTTATATTGTCAGTTATTACTACACTTATGATAAGAGAACATATTATGATTTATAAAGTTATATGTCTCTTAAATGAAGTACTTATACATGTTGTGATGTTTTGTAATATATTTTTGTATTTTTTATATGTGTTTCATAAATAAATAAAATTTATTTCTAAAATGTTGAAGTCATTTGAATTTTCATCAATTGTTTACATGATTAAGAAAATTTGAATTTAAAAAAAACAAATACTATTATTTAAAAGAATTTTTTTTTATTAGTATTTAACATGAATGATGAATTCTAATCTAATGTTGTTACATAAATGGCAAATTTTATCTATGGAAAACTCATAACCATGCAAATATATCTCCTAATAAAGATTCTAAGTCCTGTTGAAATCTTCCATTCAAAATATGAGGCTCAATTTTGGGTGTTGGAGTGAACCTGCTTTCTATCATTCAATATTAAACAAAGTTAATTTATACAATATTGAATGATCCCAAAGTGGGTGGCAGTATCTTAGGGAGTAAACTTGGATTTTCTTTTCCCCGAATGCATCAGTTTTTCGACTTCATATGTGATGAAAATGGATCTTATCCGTCAGAGGAATCTTCCATAGTTAAATCATTCTCCGAATGATAATTTAAAAGCCGCTTGAAGCAATCACAATGTTTTTTCTCACTTTCCCATTCCCATCAAACAGGAGATGAAAACAGAAGATTTTTTTATAAGAATAAGCCAGGGCTTACAACAAATTGTTGAAATAAGCATACCAACAGGAACACATATAGTTGGAATGATAACAGCACCGAACGAGAATCAGCTAACTTCTTTCAAAATCATTGTAGCTTAACCTTTCATGCATGTTGACTCCAAAACATAATTTTTCTATTTATAAAATTTCCCAGCTTCCTAGTTACTTTAATTTTTTGGTTATATGGCATAAAATGCATGTTATCGTAAGTCTCGCTATACATTTTTCTGCTAATGGAGTGCTCTTATCACAACTATAGAGATATTGGTATTCTAGTAAAAGTTTCTTTTTAATTGAATTATGCTTTTTCAATGTGCCAATGTGCATAAATGAACTAGAAACACTTGCTTGTGTAGCTTCTATCTCCCTATTTATCTGCATTTATGGATTCGTAACATGCACACTTCGTAAATGATAAATCCAATAGTAGTCCGAATGCAAACACTTCGCTTCCCTTTAATCACGTTTCACTGTGACACCTATTAGCTACTTAATACAGTATTTATTTTTAACTCCCTAGTCCATAATCAACAGTCTTTTATTCAAATTTCGTACTATGATTCATTATCTGTGACGTTACAGTAAAGAGAGAGAGAGAGAAATCACATTTTAGAACCTATGTAGAAATTCACAACTGATAAAGAAAATCATCTATAATATCAAAAAAATATATATATTTCTGTTCGTATTGTTATTTCATTATTGTTGGAGTAAGAAGTATTGCACATAAATTTTAATTTTGAATTTGTACTTTACAATTTGAGCTTTTGACAACCTACAAAGTTTACTTCAGAACGCCAGTAAAGATTTAACATTTGGTACATTTTCGTATTGTGACATCATGCAATATTTATAACATTTTATTCTAATATTCTCAATATTACCTAGCAACTTATATAAATTTGATTTAGTATTATGTATAAAAGTTTAAGTGAAATGTTCTTAGTTTATACGAGGGTCACTCTGAATTTTTTCAGATAAATCTAATTTTGTAAAGTTATATTTAAAATTATTCTGCAAATTATCTGAATACAGTAACATGAGATGGACTTTCATTTTCAAGTACTAATTACCGATATGAATCTAATTAATCTTGATTTAATCCCATTTTGAAATCACACAAAAGAATACCACAATAATGTATTCTCACGCCAACCTCATTTTTCCATTTAGTAGAAATTAATTCTATCTTAAATTGCTCAATAATAATTTATCTGCGGGAATAAAAAAGATCATATTTTTCAAAAGTAATTTTTAATACTTTTTCTACCACTTTTCATTTGCGCATGCTTCAAAATTTCTAGAATGACATTCATGTATTTTCAGTTTTTGAAACAGATTGAATTCTTTTATCTCATATATTTTCACTTCAATTAGTTTGCAAGAGAAAAAAATCTCTATGAACAACAAATTCCCCATAAAATTATTGGTCACCCGTAATTATAGCTTTATACTTAACTTGCATTGTCCTTAACTAGTATTTTCTATTAGAAGATTTTTTTTTAAATTTATCATTTTCAGAGAGTACAAATTATTCTATTTATTTAATGAGATTAATTCTCTTTTAAGCACTGAGACACAAAGTGAGACAGAAAATTTCGACGTTTAAATTTAAAGCCTACTTTATATACAATTTATAGTTTTTTATGAACTTATAAACAAGTACTCCTTTTGGTTGGTTTGATTAACGCTTGGCCTCTTTTCAGCGCGAGGATAAATTATACAGGTATTTATAGTTTTGAATAATAAGCCCTAATCTAATTAGATATACAAAAGTAAAATCTGACCTTTATGAACAACTTATTCCAGATGTGAATCGAACCCAGAAACTCTTATCCTGAAAACTAGAGCATTAACCCTTAGTATATCAGGTATTCGACGGATTTCTCACTTTATAGTTAATAGACTACATTTAAAAAAAACTGAATTATGAATTCATTGTAATAATATTGATTCACAATATTTTTTGTTAATAACCAAATAATGGCCGTTTGTTAATTCTAAATTTTAGATTAATATCTTCATGAATTTGATAAATTCCTTATTGATATTAATAATATTACGTAAATATATCGATTTGTTTGCCTTGTTTGCTATTCGCACATTTATACTAAACATTTAACCAACATGTATAACTATAATATCAACTGCTGTAAATCAAACCATTATAACTATAATACAAACAAATTTTAAAATGATAAAACGAGAAGCATTTAAAAACAAAATAAAAATAACTAATTGCGTAATTTTGTTAATGATTACTCTATTATGAATAATAAATAAAAAGTGAATTTCTCAATTTTTACTTAAAAATGACATGACAATGGAAGCGTGTTCAAATAGAACAAGTGTTAGATCATTACTAAACAATAGTTGTTGCAATTGAGAACATGACAATTATTAACTTCCACCTGGAAAGATAAATTCAGTGAACATGATAACACTGTTATATTATACTTCCCTTTTTTGTCTCATTTCTTTTGCTATAGAACTGATTCAATTTAATAAAATAAAATTGAAATTTCGTATAAAAATCAAACAAAAAAAAATTAAATTTTCTCAAATATTTATGAGATCTGGTTTTTATGTTTTACGATTGTTGCCAAAATATTACTAGTGGTACGTCATTCGTATATTTTTCCACTACAATTCACAGTCTCTGGGTGAAACGTATTGAGGAAATTCATATTTACTTAAGATACATTTTGTCAAACTATAGATTTGTAAATATGTTTTGCATGCATTTAACAGTTTTATACTAAATGACTGGTTTGAAGTTCTGGAAACATCATTAGTCAAAGATGTGGGTATAAATTAAACCTGCGTTCTTTTCACAAATAAATTACATATCAAGTGATAGCGTGATAATCACTGATTTCGTTCACTTTAAGGTACACTGTATCATTCA
This sequence comes from Latrodectus geometricus, assembly GCA_026290005.1. Classification (NCBI taxonomy): domain Eukaryota; kingdom Metazoa; phylum Arthropoda; class Arachnida; order Araneae; family Theridiidae; genus Latrodectus; species Latrodectus geometricus. The sequence goes on along the minus strand of JAPDSC010112073.1, from coordinate 185,582 downwards.
ACAAACTGTATCATTCGCAGAGATTGGTATTACTTTGAAGGTTATGGCTTATGTGTACGTAGTTGCCATGTATTATTTTATTAAGTGCAGTATATGAGCTTAAAGTAATGTGTAAATTCAATGGTACTATACCTGTGTATATTTTTCCATCTTTATTCGCGCTGAACCGTTAACTTTAGTCACTACGATATTACTGATTTTTTTTTCTTTTCTTTGGTAGATAGCATCACTTGTTAAGCAAATACCAATCTTCTAAGACGAAACAGATAGAGGTTTGATATGACGATAATACTAAAATGAGTGGTATGACTGAAATAGTGAAACACATTTGGAATAGATACTTAATAAGAAAATAGGTTAATATTCACACAATTAGACTTGTTTAAACATTAAAAAAAATATACAAATATTTTCTTGTGATATTTACCATGCAAATATTTCCTGATTAATCTTGTAAAATTATTTCATGGCATAGGGGCTTTCAAGTATTACGTAGGCAAACTTTTAACTTACTTTTTATACCCTTTTATTTGATTTGTAAAAGAAATAACAAATGGCTTATACCTTATCATAATTGCGTAAAAATTTTTCTTAACTATTCACAATTAGGATATTTATAGTTCCTTTATTTGTTCCTATACATATTTTGAAATTTTTAAGTTGATCTTATTTAAAACTCTTAAAAAAGTTTCGGAAAAAAAATTTCAATTTTTTTTGTACAGTAAATACTTGAAAATAAAATTTAAAAAATTAAACAGATATGAGATTAATTAAAAGTATATAGTTTATGTATTTGAAACTACAGAGTTTTTTAGAAATAATTGTTATAATGATCTGGCATTGCATATTGAATATAATAGTGGCTATAGAATTCAAATCTAAATATCACAAAACTAAGACTGATCAAGAGACTTTAAGATATTGAGAAGAAGATTAGGGAATGAGTTGGTTCAAATAAAGCTTATTGTTTTATGCCTATTTTACTATTACCACGACGTTTATTATGTAATCTAACAATGCTATATAGAATATTACACTTCAGAGCTCTGAAAATGAAATATATATTGTTGCACATTATCCGCTAATGAAGTAAATTCATTTTATCAAGTTTATATACACCCAATAAGAAAGTATATTTTGTGCGATGTGTTGAATGTTCTTATTTCATTTGGTTATTTCATTCATTATTTCATTTGGTCTTAAAATTGCTTCCAAATGGAGTTCCTCTAAGGGACACTGTGAGACACAAGAAGATATATCCTTTTCCAAATTCTCTAAAATGTTTCAAAGATTATGTCTGGATGAAGAGTTGCTCTGTTTTTTTGGAAAAGAATTGTGTTAGGAATCAATAGAAATACTTAAGTTATAATAATAGATTATTTCAAGGATTTTTCAATATGATTTACTTGTAGAAATTGAAGCATGACTACTTACTAAATAGGACTGAACTATTTTCAGCAAATTAAATATTTATACTCTAGATCTGTTGACGCCAGTCCCTTTTGGTTTATTAAACATTTCTAAGGTACTTTTTTTTTGATGAGATAATATCAAAGTGTTAAATCTTGTATAAGATTCTGGAAAAGACTACATATACACTTTTCAAATGCATTAGGTTGATGATTTATAAGGTAAAAAAGAAATTCCTTGCCATTTTCGCGTTGTGATTGAATGAATTTAAAATAAGTATGCAATTTAGTATATAACGTGGTTGAGACGCCAATTAGCAGAGAGTAGGAATATCAATTGTTATAAAAACAGATCCACCGCGCACATTCATCAACAGTAACGAAAAGAAATGGATGTATCGAAGGAGATCGTTTGGTGCTGTTTGCTTTACGACTTCAATGTGAGCTTTTCAGATGCTGCATCGAGTCACTAAATAAAAGCGTTTGAAAATAGAGCATGAATGAACGAACCACAAGACATTGGTTTCACAAATTTAGGTTGGATGATATGACCCTATGCATCATAGCCAGCAAAATTATTCTTTATATCTGGTGTACTAGCCGTGAAGTCATTCACTATGAGCTGCTATCAACATGTCAAACAGTCACTGCGGACTTGTACTCGCAGCAATTGGTAAGTGTGCAACAAGCATTGCAACGTACAACAGCATTATACTGAGCAGTTTTTGAAGGTCAAATATAAATTGTTACTAGTAACACCACTTTTGTTATTTGATAAATACTTTTGTGAGTTTGAAATGTACTCTTCCTAAGGATATAGACTTAAACAACAAAAAATTTGATACTTATAAATAAGTTACTAAAATCCATCAAAAATAATAATGCTTATTTCAAAATAAAAATATTGAAAAGAACACTCCACTGCAAAACAACTCTCGCTTAGAATTTGGGAGATTTTATCCACATTCCTTTAAAACAGCAGCACAAAATAGAGTCCCAGATTCAGTAGGATACAATACTTATAATTTTAACCTGAAGTAATTAATAGGGGAGGAAGTTAGGCCAAATTTATTGTCATCTACCTTTGAGATACTATGTGAATATCATATATAATAAAATTTCTAGATGACTGAACAATTAGTCATAAATAATAAGATGCTATCGCAACTTCTATTCAGCATAAATATAGGATGGTTTTGGAGAAAAAATGAGAGAAAAGCATAAATGCGATAGTCTTCCTTTAGCTATGAATTATAAATCATTAATGTGATAATTTATCAAAAATGGAGAATAGAGCTACACACATTTACTCAGTAGATTGATATGCGAGATAAGAAAAAATTAAACCTTGATTTCTTTTCATTTCTGTCCAGGCATAAAAATAAGAATGACAATAGTTTTCTCTCTAAATATTCTACAAGGTTTGCTTGATCCCTTAGAGGTGCAAAGAATATCCAGAAGGATTGAAGATTAGTAAAATTATAGATTTTAAAGCAATTTATAAAAAGTCTTAGATGATGTAGTTTTACCATAAACACTCACATTTTTTTCAACAAGAGAGGTGAAGAATATTTATTTGTCTCAAAATTTTAATGGGATCCGAAGGAAATTCGTGATGATGAATATATTTTATAGAAGATTCACTTGTAATAGCATCTGTTACATTGGATAGATTAAACATCAATGGAAATCAAGGTAACAGGGACTTCTTTGAATATATTTTTAAAGTATAATATACATCTTTTGAATGAGCATCGGATAAGACCGTTTCTTCATTCATTCCAAATTTTGGATAATTCAAATGATCACATCATCATATTAACTTTCGACATTTAATGATGTTCGAAATATCGACTAGCTATTGATAAGCACTTGTGATGAAACACTTCTGCTTGGAAGTTGGCAGCAGCAGCTAGAAAAACTTTCTACCTGAATATTGGCAACATCAATCTCCTCCGAACAATAGCGCTCGGTGAACAACAGAGTACATTCACGTTTTCCCCGACGATGTGAACGGACGAGTTCAGAAACAGCTTCTCTCTCAGAGATTTTGTATTTGCAACGTTTTGGCATTTCTTTAATTTGCAATAAATTCAGTTAAGTTTCAATATATGGTGTGCGCTGCTATTATTTAAAAACCAGTTAACCTGCACACTATACACTGAACAATATCTTTATGCTATTTGATTAATGGTATGTAAGGAATTATAAACATGGTTGCATTCTGTTTGTAACCATGTTTGTTATACTCGAAAAAAAAAAAAAATGATTCAGGTATTTTTAAAGCATTCTCAGTTTTACAGCCTCCATTTGCAGTTAGGTAGCAACATATTTTAATACCAATATTTACCAGATCAATAGCCTTCAATATTCTTTAAGATAACAGTTATGTCTAGAAAAAATAGGTTTTAATTGATAAGGTCATTTTGAAAATAATAGCATCTAATCACAACACCGGGACTTCAAAACAATTCACTGAAACCGCTTTCCGAAATTAAATAATTAAAACATTAAACTAATTGCTGTGAAAAGTAAAATTAAAAAAAAATAATAATAATAAAAATCTCTCTTGAATATTCTAAAAATCTGCTTGAGAGTTTCCTGGGAATTATAAAAAGAGAGTAATCAAACAAGATATACACCACTTACAGTGGTTGGCTAGACATTGAATAAAACGTATCCAAAAAAAGTAACCACTTTTCGCCAGATGCAGATAGAAAAAGAAATAAGAGACTGAAATAATTTAATCCAATTCCTTTTATAGAGCTAGTTCTTAACTAGTGCACACAATCCTTTTATCACTTATTATTATTATTCTAGTGATTGTTTTAACAATACTATTTTATTTCGCAAGAGCTCAAATCTCGCCGAAAAGACATTTTTGGCAACAATATACCCAGCAAAAAATATTAAAAAAAAAAAAACTTTACTTTAAGGCATAAGCATTTTGATATAGTTAAAGATTTTAAAATGTGAAGATAAACTATTACAATTTATAATATTTTGTTTGAAGTCTGTAACACCATAAATTGATTATCCGAAAAAATTAAACTCAATTGCTTTATCTAATCAAATGGAAAATTACCATTTAAATGCATATAATTGGAAGATTATACTCTCAGCTTTTGGTAAGAGAAAATTATTGGGTTATTGGGATGTTTCTGGCTACTTGTTTCTAAAGATTGAGAACCCGTTTAGTACCATATAATTGTAGCCACAATCAAAGAACATGGTAGACACCTGCGTTGGTAAATTTATTGTCCACATCAAGCTTCCCCAATGAATATGAAAGAAAAATTTAAAGGATACATTATATTTTATTTAAACTGAACTACGTCTTAATATAGATAATAATATTTTTACTCGATATTTTTATAAAAATATTTCATGATAAAACCAAAACAATACAGCTCAACTTATTCTTGGCTGCTCCGACCTTCTGTTTTCTTGAGATCGTTGGTTTTGGACTGTAAAGTGTGAGAAGCTTGTGAAGTTTTATTTACGATGGCTACTAGATTTCTTTCTTCTCGTACTTTTCATTCCACTCTGAAATATTTGAAGCATTCAAAAATTGCCAGTCGAAGTTATGCTAGCGAGATGTCCTTTACGTTTGCTTCCCCTTCGGAAGTAAGTTTATAATTATTATTAATATACTTATTTAGATTTAAATATCAATATTTTATTATTTATATAAAAATTCAAAGTATTTATGAAGCTTATGATTGCATTAAAAACAAGATAATTATTGAATATTTGTTTATAATTCGCTTACAATGTTTACATCCGAAGTATACCCACAAGTTACAAGTTATACCCACTGTATCGTGGGTCAAAAGTAAGTATAAACGATTATCAAACAAATCTATTCACACTATAGTACTCACATATGTTTCTTCTCTTATTAATCTTCAAATTTTATATCAAATTATCTTCAAAGCTTCGAACTGGACTGGCTACTAAATCATTTACGCTTTGATCTTTAGCAGTTTTTCGGTTTGATTGCCACTTGGGATGTAAATATTAATTCTAATTAGAAATTAAATGTAACTCTATACCCCGTTCGAATTAAAAAAGAGTAGAAATGTAAAGCGACAAAAAAATTAACCATCAAAGCATTAAAAGTGTAAATATTTCTAAAATCACTTAAAATTTTAATATTCAGCACTTCTACTTTACATTTTATCAATATACATGTGAAGCTTTTATGTGATATCTTTTTATAGCATTTATGTGATGCTTAATATGGGTTTGATACAATGAATGAAAAAAAATCTATTCATTGTTCATCATGAAGGCAAAATGTTTGATTAGATATTTAATTATATTGAGTGAGAAAATATCTTGAATTATTTGTATATTCATAAAAGATGGATATAAATAATTTTGAGGTGTAACAAAATATTGTTCATAGTTCATTTTATGTGAAAATATTGTTATTTTAAAAGTGTAAATTCAAATTAATATGATTAATAAATCTACTGTATTTGTAATTGATAGTGGGAGATCTTACATTTTACAACTATATTGGATTATTTTTTCCAATGTTTATTATTGTAATAAGACCTCAAAAGTCAACTTGAATTTCTTTTTGTTATGTAATTGTGATTAAAATATTTTTGGAACAGGTAATATTTTTTAGATAAGACAAATATGTAGATTCAAAATAAACTGTGAAGAGAATTCAATGTAGTGACTGGATTAAGAAATATTATATACATTTTTGTTTAACATATGCCTGGAAAAAGAGATTCCAAACACTTTATCAAAATTGAGGCAATATAATTTTCAACAAAATGACACAAGTTTTGGCACTTGCAGATGGTGAGTTATTTAATAAGTTAGAGAGACTGATGTTTTTAGATTAAAAATCAATATAAAAACTAAATATATGATAATGCATTCTAAAGATACCGAGGAACTACTTTGATATACCCACCCAAATCGGAAATTTGGCGACTTTTTTTCTCGCCAAGAGAGATTCTTTTTAAATACAAATAATTAATAACAAAAAAAAACTTTTAAAAAAAAACTCAAAAAATGGTACAAAATACAAGAAATTACTAAATTTGACAACAGCAAAAACTTAAATTAGCAACACCAAAATAAGAAACAGCAACCCTAAAAAATCCATAGGGAGTGCCAGATTTGGCACGTAATTTTTGGGGGGTATATCATAGTTGTTACGATACGGATACAGATACTGAACTTAATGTAAATGAAGAAACTAAGTTTGAAAGAATTAAGTATTTGGATTCAATTGTGTCACAGAAAATATGATATAATAATATATAAATCAAACAAAGGATTAATGCAGGTAATGACAGCTTTTTTGCATTACAAAAACTAATAAAATGTATGGTGATCACACAGAAGATGAAACTACTGGTGTATAAAATTGTTATCAAACCATCTGTTAATTATGGATCAGGAACTTGGACTCAAGAACATAAAAGATGGTGATGTTTGGAGAAAGTGATACAACTACGAAATTCAAAATCTGCTTGAAGAGAAAAATATTGAATAAATCGTATAATATCAAGAAGAATCCAATGGTTGGGACACATGGAGAGAATAAATGGCAACTGATGTACAAAAAGAAAAATAATTCTTAAGGTCAGTATCGTGGTTAAAGAAAACAAAGAAGACCTTAGAAAAGATGGTTCAAGAAGTTTAAAAGGATCGCAAGAACTTGAAAACAACAAATTGGAAAAAAAGAGGCTGCCTTGCAGGCAAGAAACAAGCAGCTATGTAGTCAAATTGTGAGAGAGGCCATGATCTAACATGGACTGAAATCCTGTAGAGTTACATTTTTTAAAAGTAAACAATATTTGTGTATATCATTCTACATAATATTTAATTTATTTAGCATTAATTTTTTATATTGTTGACATTGTTTATGGTTTTATATATGTAATTTTTTTTAATCTAGGTCTATTATAATAAAGCAAATGTGAGGCAAGTAGATGTTCCATCTTATAGTGGAAGTTTTGGTATTTTACCTAATCATGTTCCTACATTAGCTGTATTAAAGCCTGGTGTAGTCACAGTATTTGAAGAAGATGGAGGAGCAAAAAAATATTTTGGTAGGTTTGTTAATATGTAAATTATTCAAACGTATCCAATTATATTTATTGATTTTGCAAATTCTAATTCTATACAAATCTTAGTATAAAATAATTTTTCGATTCTAATGCAATTTTACACAAGTCCAATGTCCAATCTTGATTAAAATAATTCTTACTCCAATAAATTTTTCATTCAAGTAAAAAGCTCAGAATATTTTAGAGAAAAATTACCTTTTCATTTTTCTTTATATTTCTTTTACAACTGTTTAATTTTTGAGCTTGAAAATTAGTAGCCTACTATAGCATACATTCAGAGTTGACTTTTTTTTTACTCTGATTACTTTGTTATTTTCTACAACTGACTTTATAAGTTTTCAAAAATCATGTACAATTAGCATCATTGCAGATTCAAGTGCATGTGGTGTATATGTAGTTCAAAACATCTTTTAATCTGTGGCTTTTTATCTGGTTAGTCATAATTTAACTCCTTTAGTATTTATTAAATTAGAAGAAATTGAAATTATTTTTAAAAGAAACTGAAGTCTAAAATCATTTCAAAATTTGCTTACTATTTTAGTAATCTTTTAAGTTTTTGGTATGTGTTTGGATATTTTTTATTTATAAATGAAATTAAGTGTTTGAAGTTATTGTTATGTTTTGAACATGTATCAAATTGAAAAATTTTGATTTAATTTTTGTGTGTTGGAAGTGAAAAATATGGATAGTAATAAATTTGTTTTTTAAGTTTTTTAATTTTTCTCGTGATGATTAAGTTAATACTTCTACTTCATGTAATATTTGATTAAAATTGTTGTTGTACATAATAATTTATGTAGTATATTAAATATTGTGTAGAAATATTTGAATGCATTTAAATTTACTGTGAATTGTAATGCTTCTTAAATAAAAATTCATGGTTTCATAAAAATTTATGTTTTATATTATTGATTTAGCTTTATTACCTGGTTGTCTTTCATACCGGATTACATTTATTAATTTTTCATTATAATCTAAAATTTCCACTTTAAGAAAAGTGAAAATTTATAATTCAAACATAAACTCATATCTTTTAATACTTTTATCTAAAAAAAATTAATAAAATTTACTTGCAAAGTGTGTCATTGATATGAATTTAGTGAAAGTTAATTTTTATTTATATTTTTGAAATTAATTTTTGTTTTATATTTTTCTTGTAGTAAGTAGTGGGTCAGTAACTATAAATGAAGATTCATCAGTGCAGGTCTTGGCTCAAGAGGCTGTACCAATTGAACGGTTAGATCCCAACGTAAGTTTTTTTTAAATGTGAAATATATTATCTAGAGTTTAAATACATTAAGTTTAAGGTCAAATATAAACTGTTTATATTTGATCATCAAATTTAAGAAGTATATATATTTCTGTTTTAGATGGTAAATGTATAAGAGGCAAAAATTTTCTATGGAAAAACTGAAAACACTTGTTCTTGCTAAAAATTGTTTAAAAACAGTTTAAATGTTATGTTTATTCATGAGAGAGTTCAAGTAATTACATCAGTATTGAAATATGTATGCTTAAAGATAAAAATGTAAAAGAAATAGTGATATGATAAATATGATTTTCTTTTATTAAAATTTTCTGTAAGAAAATAATGAAATTTTATACACTGATTAACTTGTGAAACAAAATAAGAATTACTCAGACAAGCAATCAATAAAATGTGTTGCAGAAAAGAACTTTGATAAATATATATTGTTACATTTAATGAAATGCTTAATCTTTTATTTTTATTATGTATTTTACATAAAAATCTAAATTTTGAGCATTTTTTTTCTAGAATTTCTGTTGGCTAGTTTTGAAAACTTTATTTTACTCAAAATATATATGTGAATAATAAATCTTCTGCAAGTTTTTTGCTAAACATATTTTTAAATTGATAATTACAGAATTGTATATTTTATTATACTTATGAAGAAAGCTTTTTAAGTTTATTTTCTGATTAGAGTTACTTAAATCGTCACATAGTTTGGATTAAGTTAAAATATAGTCAAAAATAGATTGTTAGATCAAGAAGCTAATAAATTAATGCAATTAAGTTACATTTATGTGTGCTTTTATTTTCTGATATGAAACATTTTTAATTAGTTTTTGAAGATTGCTCTAATATTTATAATTTGAAATCAGTTTATTATTAATAAGTTTTTATTGATCTTTTATAATCAATTATAAAATTATTTTATTTCTTAATTTTGCTATTCCATCCTCAAATTTTCACTTCTTCCTATCATTATGGATGTACTATATTCTTAAATTCTGTAATTAATATGAACTTTCCCTAGATCAATTATTGGATTGAACCAATAAGAATATTAAAATTAAAGGAGCAAACTCATTTTATTACTATTGTATTGAAACATTTTTTTTTTTTTTTTTTTTTTTTTTTTTTTTTTTTACAAATAATAAATTTAGTGAGTATTTATTCAGCAAAATTTCAATTTAATACATTAGTAATATATCATTCAAATTAATATTGAAAAATAAAAATTGAAGTTTATATCTTGACTTAATTTCTAAAATTAAGATCTCCTTAAAAGGGCAGTATCATGGATTTCATAAATTAAATGTCAGATGCTGCATGTTCTGCTATTCTGAGTTTTGTATCATTTTATGCGTGATTTTTATGTCATTAATTGATAAAGGTGAAAAATAAGTTTTAAAGCCTAATAAAATTAATTTTTTTTTATTTTGTCTTGTTAATTTTATCGAGATTTTTGTTTTAATTAAAAAAAATGGGCAATTTTATGAAGCTAAATTTTTTATAGTATAGTATAAATTATTCTAAAAATTTTTGTATATAAAAATTGAAAAATTACTGCATTTTTACAGACAAAAATTTTTAACATAAAAAATATTAAATTTCAATTATTAATATGAATAATTTTAAGATTGCAGTTTTTCCAAAAATCTTTCATGATTAAAATTACTAATTCATTGATAACTGTTTAATTAAGCATTCGTTTTCTTTTAAAAAACGAAACAAAATTAGATTAATATTTGCAAATGGAATTATAATTGATATATAGATATTTAGTTTACTTACTTAATTATAGGTTTTAGTTTGCTTGATATTTAAGTATCAAATAACTTCCATTGTTCTATTAGTTTAAGATAAATTTAGATATATTATGTAAGCATTCATAATATTAATATTTTTATCCTCAGTTTAAACCATGAAATCACTGTTTAATATAATTAAAATTCTGACCATTAATTAATTAGAAATGTTCCATGGTTAATTTGAAATAATTTTAAAAAGCTATTCCTGAATTTTTATTGGAGATTGATTATGTAACTGTTATATATTTTATATTAGTGTTATATATTAGTACAACATATTATATTGGAAATATGTTGCACTAATTTAAGAAGATAATTAAGCTTTTTACAGTTTATAAAGAAAAATTATATTGTGTTTTGTACTCTTAAAGAAATATGAATTATATCATGGTAAATTAGATTTCTTGTGTGTTGCATATGAAATTTAATTTCCTACTGAAGAAACTCTTTTTTTATTTATATTATTAAAAAAAAGTACAGAATATTATTTAGTTTATAATTTCTGGTTTCTGGAATGTTAAGTTTCTTTTCTTAATTTTTTTGTAGGCTTGCCGAGAAGGTTTATCTAAAGCTCAACAACAATTAAGTTCCGCTTCAAATGATGAAGCTAAAACAGAAGCTCAAATTGCTGTGGAGTTACATGAAGAATTAGTTAAAGCTGTGGCATAAAGTTAAAAATACATAAATGTTTGTAGCTAATTAATGTTTATAATAAATATCATTGTAGAATTTTCTGATTCATAATTATGCATAAGTTTTTTAATATTGGCCATTTTTATTTTGTTATGTTTGAACAAATGTTTATATTTTGTTGTTGCTAAAAGGGAGTTATTGTGTTTTTCAGTCAAATAGACATTTGTTAAAAATGTATGCATAAAAACATGTTACTTCAACATAAATTTAAAGGGTGGCTTTTTTTTTATCAGTATACATATTTAATTGTTATATAGAAAAAGGGGATATATATATATACTACTAATTATTTTCTGCATGTAAAAAATCACGTGAATTTTTTGTAAAATTTGCTAAAAAGTAAAACAAGTTTGAAACATTTAATTAGATTAAATAATTTTACTTTGAAATTCTTTAACATTTTCATTTAAATTATTTCAAATATAAAAGAAGCTTAAATCTTAAAGAACATTGTAGCAATTAAATTCATACTAGCTATAAATATATCATACTGGAAAATTTAAAATTACCTTCCCTATGTACTAAAAAACAAATTAACAATATTTTTTTAATATGAAAAAATTGATTTTTAAATTAAATATTGTTTAATTGACAAAAAAATTTGGAAAAATTGTTTTTAATTAATTTCTAATTTACTTTACTTAAATTAGAAATTAAAAAAGACGTACTTAATTTCTACATAAATTTTGTATGAACTTTGATAAATAAAGATTCAGTTGGATCATAATCATTAATAGCAATTTTGTAGATTTTGAAACTTATGTAAAATTGTTACTAACATGGTTACTACATATTAGTAAATAAAAATTTTTAGAAGTATGCATAGTATTCAAATTACGCAGTTTCATAATTAATTAACTGGTATGAACATTTTTCAGAATTTTCCTTTTTGTGCAAAATCTAATCTTTTCAAAAAATACATTTTTTACAAAATGGAAAAAATGTAATTAGAATTTTTTAAAGTTAACTATAACTTCAATTATTTTTTCTACATGGTAATATTTTCCTATGAAAATAGAATTTTAAAATGTTATTTATAGAACATATCTCAGGTACAATATGAAATGCAATTCATTTTTTTTTCTTTTGTCTTATGGTTTTATAATTAATTGATGGTCTTATAATAAAATTGATTTGCCTATATGAAAGAGAAATCAAAGATGTAAAATGATTGAGTCTTTATGGATTACTGGGGGAAAATTTAGATTTATTTTGCAGATATAAGGGCATTTTACCTATAATTTAATAAATCATTTTTGTTTAAAAAATTTTCTTCTACAAATTGTCACTTTTAATATCAATTGAAAATTGGACAGATTTAAAACGTATGTTAGACAATATTAAAAACCAGTTTTATTTGAATAAATAACTAATTTATACTTTATGTCTTGTGTAATTATTTCTTTGTGCCTTGAGAGTTCTTTAATGAATATTTATTAAAAAAAATTATATTCCTGAGCATTTAAAGACTATAATTTGAACTAGCACTTAAATATAGTTAACAAAATAAATAATGGAATTAATAAAATCATGTCATAATCTCTCTTGTAAAAAGTTTTATTTATCTGTTGATGGAAAACATTATTTTTCAAATATATTTTCAAAAAGGATGGTAAGAAAACATGGATTATGTTTTCTTACCATCCTTTTTTGAATCTTTTCATTTCAATTTTAAATACATTACAATGAAAAGATTTTAATGCAAGTTCCCCTCAGGGTTCTTAAGGTAAATATGGGTGGCGCAATCCCGAGGTACGCCGGCGATCTTTTTACTTCTATCCTCTTTTCTTCTACTTTCTCCAATCTTTCCTTCTTTTTGCATTGTCTTCGAGAACAAGTTTCTGGTTTGCTTGTGTTTTACTTCACTACTCATTGGACTTAAGCCCTGTGTCTTTGCTTACGTTTGTCTTCCATCCCATATGTTTGCCATGTATGGCATCCTGGGGTTTCTCTGCATTCCCTTTGGCGCGGGCTTTTCTGTAGATGGATGGTTGGAGTAAGCTTGCTCTCGGTCAAGCGGCTGATGTTATGTTAGGGGTAGCTTTTTTCCTTACATGTTGTAGGAGCTATACCTGCATTTTAGATTGTTCGGGCATGTCCTTTTCGCAATGTGTAGTATTATATCCTAGTGATACTCCTAAGATAAGTACCGAAACTGGATATTTCCAGAGGCGGCAACTCCCTTGCCTTGTTGGGTTCTGTGATGGACTTTCTCATGGGTTCTAAATATTTTGGTCGTGAGGAGGACCTTAACTCATTAAAATCTACTCATAAAAGTGATAAATCGTGAAATATTTTTACTATATTTATTCTAATACAAAAGAATGAAGGTCAGCTGATACAAATGTAGCTATTCAGTATATTGAGACTTATCAAAGCTACAGCTGGAGAACTCAATAACATAAGAAAAATTAAAATCTAGTGATCTGAATGAAATCTCATCAGCAACACAATCAAAGTCTTGTCTTTGCTAGCACTTGGGAGAAATCCCTGTCGTTACTTCATGCCACAAACCACTAAACTAAAGTTGTGGTGTGATTTCAAAGATGGATCTTCTATTAATGTTTGATGGTTGGTTGGGTTTTCCTGCGCAAGGTCCTAAAAGGACAAGATACGCCACTATTAATATCTGAAGCTAAGATCTTAGAAGAACTTAAAAATTAACGAGTTTGTGTGAGATTCACCGAATTATTATCAATCGGAAGAAGAAACAATTCCAACTATTTACTTAATACTAACATTTGATTGCTCCAACCTTCCCCACCAACCAATAAAAGCAGGTTATCTAATCTGCTATATCAGACCTAGCATTCCAAGCTCAATACGGTGCTTCAACTGTAATAGTTTTGGATATTTTAAAAAACACTGCAGATCAAAAGCTACATGAACTCGATGTTTAGAGCATCCAGAAATTGTGATTCTGAACCGCTCTGCATCAGCTATAAAGGAAACCATACAGTATCGTAAAAACGTGCCCATATTAGCTACGCGAAAAAGAAATCCAAATAACTCAAAAATATATCAAGATGCTAAGAAACAAATTCAAGCCTGTTTAAAACTCCATGCGCACATGTACTGAGGAAGACTCAATTGATTCGGACTGATATCTCATTTACAACCATAACCAAACTGGAGAAGCAAAACAAATTAGAAATAAAGCAGCCGTTTACAGATAAGTCAAATTTGATAAAGCCATAAAAATTAAGTGACTCTCAAAACTGAAAAAAATTAAAGATGAATTAAATAGTATTGATGTTAAAACTTCCATTCTTGTAAGTAGCCATTGTGAAATGCATACAGATATAGAGATACCTCTAAATGATTGGAAAAAACTGATGTCATCATCATAAAAGGAACTAAACATAACCACGATTTTTCTCGCTTGGAATTGCCATAGTTTATACTATCATGTATACACACCTTAAAGACATCATAAATAAATTTTTTTGCTTGCTTCGTTTTCCAAGAAACAAAAATCTTATTCTCTTGGCAAAATTCGAGGTTTCCGAACTTATCAAACGGACATACCTGATGGTCCTGTGTGTCGTGGGGCTTATATTCTTGTTTCGAATAACTCCTCTAATACAGCACTTCCCTTTTGTACGTCTTTATAAGCTGTGGCAGTTAGGATACATATTATTTTTCTAATTACGCCTGTTGCATTTACATACCACCTCGTAATGTCCTTTCTTAAAATGATTTAAATGAATTGTGTGTGTGTGTGGTGGACGAGCTTCCTGCTCTATTAATGCATATTGGTGACTTTAATGGTCCCAGTACTCTGTGAAGAAGTGTAAATACTAATACTTGTGGTCAGAAGATTGGAAAGTAAATTTCTAATCATTGCCTCTGATGAATAATAATGACGTTACACATTTTTATGCTCTTATTAAAAGTTTCCATTCCTTAGTTTGGCCACCTGTTCATCTCTTTTGTTGCCTCATTTAGAATTCAGCATTTAAAATGATCTGCATGACACCGACCATTTTCCAATAATCCTTTCTCTTGCTGATTTACCTAATAACAGTTCATAATCTATTACTTTTAATTTATCAAAAGGTGAACTGCCATTTGTTTGCGGAGCTATTTGTAATTGCGGATGAAATTGTCAATAATAATGATATTGATGATGCTGTATTTAATGTCATCGAGGGTTTTATGGAAGCAGCCAAAAAGTCTATCCCAAAATATTCTTCTCGTCTCCATAAATTGCGGAAACCTTGAACGAAACGTGTACAAATGCCTATCGAGAATAAAAAAAGTTTTGAGGTATATTCCGAAAGTGCTCCACAATTAATAACTTAATTACCTTTAAAAATGCAAAGACTGTTTGTTCGCGGAGCTCATCTTAGTAATCAAAAGGATTCTGGATGCCTACACATCATTGATAACTTCTCGTAAAGCTAGCAAATCTGTCTGGAGAAAGGTGAAAGCTGCTAATGGTTAGTACTAGGAATTCTCTTTTCCGATCTTGGCTACCAGTGCCATTATCTATTCTTCTCCTGAAAATGTTGTTAACAAAATTGGTGAAGCTTTTTCTAGTGTATCTGATTACAATTCTTACAAGCTTCTTTCCCAAGAACATAAAATTCGCGCTGAGAATTTCACAATCAACTCTCGTAACTATGAACAGATACGTTACAACAGCGATTGATGTATGTCAGAGTTGCAAAAAACTCTATCTTGCATTTATAATTCCTGTCCTGGTCCGGATGGGATTTTATATTAAATGTTTTGCGACATTTGAGACCTGTTTCCCTTTCCAATACCATGGCTCCTAGTTAAGCTGGCATTCAAACGGCTTAACATATTTAGAACTTTGACTTTCAAATCAACAGTTCGCTGGTTCTATTTCCACTTCGTACATAAATACTTTCTTGTGCAATTATAGCTCCCAACGATGTTCTTCACCTTCCCCAAATTTGAACACTAAGTGCTAAGATAACGAGTATAACAAAAAGGGACCTCGATCTTGGATTTGGCAACCGAAGATTAAATGGATTTGTTTATTTAATTTTACTTTATTTTAAATATCACTTACAGATTAAGATTCTCCAAAGTAAGTCGTGTCTCTTATTTACATATGCGACTTGAACACTGCTGAAAAATTTGTTTTGTCAGATATGAAAAATAATGTGTTAGTAGAATTTTTTTCAGTATTAGAATTTTCTTTAATACAGCACTCTATGAACAAAATTTTTATATTTAATAACATGGATCTACAGTAATATTGTTCAACATTTAACACAAGGAATTTAGATTAAATCCTTTATAAGTGGCACATATAATCTGATAAGATTGATCCCCGCAATGAAAAATACTCATTAGTCATTCTTGGATAATATTTTTCGAAATTTAACTAGTCTTAGTCACATTAACATATTTTTAAAGATTGCGAAAATTGGCTAAACGAAACATCATGTTCATTTTTATAATAAATATTCTTATTCTCATGTTTACGCAACATAAAAAATATCCCTAATTTAATAATTACAACTTTTTACCCTTCAATAGTTTATCCAAAATATAGTGAAATAAATATCTAAATAAAAAAAAGAGCACTTAAGAAAACCAACACATACATCTGAGTCCTAAATCCTCATTTTTTTACATAATTATCCTCTCCTTATGATGCGCAGTTTTCAATGTTTGTTTGCAACTGGAAATAATTTCTAAAAATGCATGTTTTATTCTTTACAAGAAAGTTAAATGTTTGTATTATACTGCAATAGTTATGATTCATAGTTTCAAAAGCAAAACATTAATTATTAAACAAAACAACAAAATTGAATATACAGTACATATCACACAGATATGTTGCCCTTAACTTTGAGACAAAGATGCGCTTTTTTCTTTAGAAGCAAGAGTTCAAATATTTTGAAGAGCTTAAGAACGTGGCTTAGGATAAATTATTCGGCGAATCAGTTTCAATTCCCCTGCAGCATTGTCCTTAAAATAAAAATGTTTTATGACACAAGTAGCGAATTCTTCAGCATCAGTTTCTACAAGACGATTCGACAAACTGCAACAACCGAAATCCTTTTCCAATTTTGGAAGTGTTGTTGAATTCACTTCTCAAATCTGAAATAATTTCAGCTCATTGCCTACTGTTGTAGGGTGTTGAAGATTTTTGCCGCAAAATATTTGCATTCGACTTGGATATTTTTCCTCCAACAGCTTTTTTAAAAATGAAACATTGAAATTTTTCAGCCAGCATCTTTATCCTTACCTTGAAGTTGTAAATTGAGGATTTTAATTTTCAATGTCTGAGAGAAAAACAATATCTTGCACTGAAAGCAAGTGTTGTAGTTTATTGAAAGATTCACAATGTTATTTAGAAAATTTCACAGCAACAAAAGAAGCAACCGTAGAAAACGTAGTAAAATTTTGCGTCTATTCAATGAAAACACTTTCTTATAAAGCAGATCACGGTACTGGTAATTTTATTTATGAGTGCCCTCAAAAAATGTGTCAGGATGGCATTTGTTCTTACTTTATCCACTAATCTTCTTTTCCATCATATTGCTCATACTTAAAAACAATACATATCATCGTGTAATGAACTAAAAGTCATTGCAAGAGAAAAATTTTGGAAAACTGTTTTTATGACATAAATTGATAAATTCTTTCTCTCTGCCTATTATCACATACGATCTATCAGTTCCTCAACTACCAACTTAAAGGAATATTTCCAGAGTTGATAAGGTTTTAACTGCTAAAAACATGTTCTGCCTGTAGTGCGCTTTATTAACGGCAATATCTTTACAAGATTATTCAGATTAATTTTATTCGAAATAATTAAATAACGGTCAACTGACGAATTTACAAGAACGGTCAACTGACAAATTTCAACAGTCAATTTGCCAAGTAGGAAGAAGAAATAGTTGGTGTAAGTTAACGTTAGAACTCATAATTTTAACACTTATCATTACTGTATTTGCAAAAATCTGTATAAGTTTAGCAGCAGATTTCTCTATTTTATTTTTAAAACGATCTAATAATGAATGCAACAGAAACTTCTAAAAATAAAGTTCTGATTATTGGAAACTTGGCTTTTTATTCTTGTTGAATGCTTTTAAAAAAAGTTAAGCATTAAGTTAATTTTAGCTGCATCATGCTTTCTTTCTTATGGCAGAATTTTGTGGGAAATCCTTTTCAACCTGTGCGTGAAGTTTCGAAGTGGCGTTTAACGCTCCTTTCTTCCCTTTAACGAGCTTGCATAAAAGTATATACATATTTGTCTTTTAACAGTAAAAAATTAGTTTTCTCAATTCAAGAAAAAAAAAATGATAAGTTTTTTTTTATTTGAACATGCCTTTTAGATAGGGATAGTAATTTAGTACCAATGTGCAAATCAAATTTTTCAAGTTAGCAAATGCCTAATATGCACGCATAAAATGTAACAATCGTGTATATATCATCAACTATGACACGAGATTGACACAGGCAACAAAGGCCGTTAATAGTCCGAGCTGAAAATGTCAGATTTGTGGAAGAATCGAGCTTAACAACTGAAAAGTTAATGCGAACTATCGAAAATATCCTCGCATACTACTAGTAATCCGTGATCGATAGTTTGGCAATCTTTATTCTAAACCTTTAAAAATGTTTCTATTTTGTAATGTATTATTATACATGGACAGTTTTAGACTTTTACAGTAATTTTGTAAAGTCAAACATTTTTTCTCTTAATTTTTATAATCAATCTAACATAATTACGCTGAAGACGAAAATTCAAAATTTGTTTCTATCAAAGAATTTCGTCGCATTTTCCAAAATTTTAGCATATTTCTCTTAAGTTTCTTCTTCGTTTTATAAGTACCGTATTTTCCTATAATCAGCAGCGATGTATTATCCGCACGAACTTTTTTTTTAGTAGAAGGAAAAAAAGCGTCACATATTCCTCGGCAATTTTTTCGGTGAATAGTTTTCGAAAATATCTACTGCTGATAATATTGGTGTCATATAAATAAATAAAATAAAAAATGCACCGTATGATTAAAATTATAATAAATTGTACAGAAAAAAAAAAAAAAAAAAAGCCTATCGGGATCCACCTCATCGGAAAATACGATAAACTCGAGATCGATCAAGAGCGATAATTCCGAGAAGATTCTTATAAAACTTATCGATATTTAGCTTCTAATAGCTTTTAAAACGATGTTAGATATATTTAAAAATATATATATTTGCTTCGTTAATATTTAAATGAAAGAAATGGGTTGAAAGTTAGTAAAACTAATTATATTCTTTTATTTCCTCCCGCTATAGTTTTTAATTTAAAATCTGCTGTGTAACTTAAAAGTGTTCACTTCCATATGACGATATACGAATTTGAATATTTTCAAAACGAAGCAGCTCACGTCAAGACAAATTACGAAATGACGTTAGCGAAATACAATTGTAATATCCTTACAAGGAATAGATTTTTTTTTTTTTTTTGTCGAGTGCCAGCCAGACTGGCAGTATGGGTGCGCTGCTCCACTTTTTCAACTGAATCGCAATTGGGTGTGGAGTCCGACTTCCTCAGTACACACATGCCATAGGTACCCGTTTATAGGGTAGGCAACCATTCATACAAGGAAAAGACAAGAAACACAGGGAGAGAAAGTACACCCATGCCCGAGCCGGGATTCAAACCCAGGTCCTCCCCATCCGTAGTCAGTTACGCTAACCACTAGACAATCGAATTCGTTCTTGAATGTAATTGGACAAAGCTGATTATAGGTTAAATGACTCAAGTATGTCGTGGCACCACATGTTATTTATTTTATGAAACATAAACAGTATTTCTTTCAAAACTTTATTGTTAACTTTTCTGATGGAGAATTTTTTTTATCAGATTATCCGCGGCGGCGTATAATACGCACAACGAAATTCGGAACATTTTTTTAACACATAAACCGCGGATTATATACAAGAAAATACGTTATACTTCACTTGTTTCGATGGGTTTTGATTCCTAACAACACAACGTATCATAAGTTAGTATTTTATGAGGAATATCAAATTTATATATCTATAAAAATATGACAAAATTCACATTGTGAATAGTTGCAATGGAAAATAACTTTAATACTGAATTCAGAAATTACTGATTCTGAGTATTTGGTGAAAAATTTGAAGCACAAAAATAGCCACCAACATGTTGCGATTCACAGAATAATTGGGATATTAATCTAAAAACGGAATACTTATTTTTAAAATTATTAGTTTTTAATTATTAAATTATAATTGTTGACAGTAAAAATTTTGATGGCATTATTTTATAAAATAGACTGAATTTTTTGCCAGTTTTAGCAAAATATCTATAATTTTGAAATAACACAGCACCAAATTTGTAACAGAAATATAAACGAAAATTTACAAATCGAAATAAATTAAATATAGTTTAGGTAGAGAAAAATGAATGCAATTGGCTGGATGAGTTAAATAATAGTAGATGAATATTATAGGAACTTGTAACAAATTAAAAAATAATCTTTAGATTGTTTATTTTGGCTGATTTATTCTTAACAAAAGCAAGAAAAGTACAATATATTTTAAAAATACAACAAATAAATACACCTTTTAAATTACAAACAAGACATATAATCACAAAAAATAATTACATCTATATTCATTTATAGTCAACAATTAGTAACAATCCATTGTATATATAAGAATTTCATGAAAGAGCTGCATTATTTTAAAAACTTCTAAAATTTATTTTATTTACATACCAATTTAAAATAATTGATGGAGGCAGGATGAGTTAAATAATGATTGCATATACATTGAAAAATAATTCTGATATTATTTTAAAATAGGAATAATAATTAATATTTTTTAACAACTTTCCACTTTTAATTTTTTTCTTTAGAGTAAATGTAACAGTATTTTTCATTAAAAAAAATTTAGTTTGATAAAACTATCAAATGGAAATAAAAGGATTTCATTTATTATTTATAAAATTAGATAAAGTAAGACACTGAATAAAATTTTTTAGAAATTCAACATTTAAATGGAAGAAAACAACATGTGCAGATATAAAAATTAGTATGAAGTATTTTAGTTACGTTATTTCCTGTCAATTGAAAGACTATTCTCCAAATTTAATTTAGACTAGAGTGGTTTTGTTTATCAAAATACAAACATACATACACCAATATAATATTATACAAATAATGTATATTGCACTATAAATTATTACTGGTCACAAATACTAATAAATTTATAAGTTTCATAGCATTCATCAACAAAAATTATTCAATATCGAGTTATTGAAATTATATAACATTAAAGTCATTATTTAAGAATATATAATTGGAAGGTAAAACTATTTACAGTTACGACTTCTCATTAAAAAATAAAATAGAGCCATAAAGGAAATATATTCAAGTTTTATACATTTTAAGTACTTTAATTAAAAAATCACCTATCTTTATTCTTATCGCAAATTATATGTTTACAAACTGTAAAATATAAATTTGTTAATATTTTTAAAAAAATAAGTAAATTTAGATTAATATTTTATTTAATATTTTCATCTTTTTATAATTTTATTACTAATTTTTCCCCTATTAAATATATTTACAATAAAGTAATATAGTCTATATAAATACAAACTCAAATTCAAAGATGTTCTATAATTATTTAATATTAAATAAAATCAAATTAAAATCATTAATCATTAAATAAAATCAAATTATTTTCAAAATCAAATCAAAATAAAATCATTAAATAAAATCAAATTATTTTAAAGTTAAAAATATAGAGAAAAACATTAGAAATTAATATTTATGAATCAGTAAAATAATATTCATTTCTTAAGTAAAACAAAAATCATACTTACTATTCTTTAAAATAAGAATTTTAAAGAATATTAAGTATAGCTATAGTAATTTGATGAAAACTCAAAATGAAATGAATAGTTGAGTTGTTTATTATGCAAGTTACAGATTTAATGTATACAAGAATAAAATTTTTTATTGATTATCTGATTTTGAGTGATTTCAAGGATGATGTTAAATATCGGAGATTTCAGCAATATTAAAAAGTGACAAGTGTGAATAATAAATTTAAATGCTTACCAAAATCAGCTTTGAATATCACACATAGCATGAAATATCTTGAAATAGAGAAAATATTTTTTTTTCAGAATTTTCATCAATGACCACATTCTTTAGCTCTCTAATTAATTTATTTTATTTAACGACAAGTCTCAAAATATAATTATACAAGCATAGCACTTGACATAAAAATAAATTTGCAATTAAATTTTTATAAATGTTTTCCTAACTAAAATTAATCTTATATGCAGCTTTTTAGTACTTAATAAGAATATTTTGTATCATGCAATAAATACAAATTAAAGCTCTGAGAATTAAACTATTCCATCTATTTAAAAGCATTTTAAAATATAAACTACTTGTGTTTCAATGCTTCACACCACATCACACATATTTGAGCGACAGATAACTGTACAAATAGAGATAAAACTCTAGTTTACACATAGAATGTTTTAGTAAATAAAGATCAATAGAGAGAAACATCACATATACTAGAAGTTTATAAAATATTAAAATAAAAAAAATCTTAAATATAAAATCTAATATATTCTTATATCATACAGCTAATTTATTTATCTTAAAATAAATATAATTTCTAACAAGTTTTATTTTAAATATACTAACATTGTGTGTTTTGTTAAAATGTTTAAATTATACAACAAACATAAACTGTCGAATAATATAACAATGGAATATACATAGAATACATAAAAATTAGACATTGCACTTATCACTAGCTGTCACTTATATTATGATTTCATCATTTGGCAAGAATAAATCGCACAACATAAAAAGCTTTGCATAATATAACAAAAATATAAAGTAAAATTTTTTGGACTAATATGATCACAGAAGCTATCTTTGGTACAACAGTGAAATGGAAAGAAAGTGTACTTATTATATATTGCACTTTTGTTTAATAAAGATGAATTTTGAAATGTTATTGCATAACATAAATTTATAAAAGTTTCTTATATAGATACAATAAGCATGTGCATTATAATTTTATTAATTATAATTAATAATAATATTAATTTCGCATAAAATATTATAATTACATACTTAATTTAGAATTATTTAAATCTATAATTAAAAAATAGCAGTTATTGACAAATAGTAAATATTTGAAAATTACTATATGTAATTTTGAAAACCATATAAATTTGGATTACCAAGATTTAGTTTGGTTGAGGCTCTAGGTCACTTTTGATCATAATGACTAATGAGACTGAGATCCATAACTTAAATTAATCTCAGAAGAGTACAAAGGTACATTTTTTAAGTGATAAGCAAATCCAAGAATTGTAGAATTGAAGACAATAGCACTAAAGTTCTGAATAAGGAAAAAAAAAAAAAAAAAAAAAAAAGATTTTTATAAATTATATTACAATTTTCATTGGAACAACATGTAGTACACATGTATATTATATTTTTGAAAGAGTTAGTTAAAAAAAGTAACTAAAAGTTGAGCATTATTAAACAAAGTGTTGACATTTCTCTATGAGGAGACAGGGATGAACTTACAAACACATTAATGTTAGTATTTAAAATGCATTAAAAATGTAATCAAAATAGAGAAAGAAATTTATAAGAAATATGATGAATTTTAATAACAGTAAAATCTTTCCATTTAAAGTTACGTTTAAATATGAAAAAGATTGTAGTAAAAATTGCTTAGTAAAACAATTTCTTTAATTTTTGTGCAGTTATAGTAAAGCATAAATTAGTAATTTTAGTTATATTCTTAAAGAATATATAACAAGAAGCTTGACTAATCCTATTTGTTAAGTCACACAATTTTAAAAAAATACGAAAAAAAAATAAGTAAAAAAAATTTTAAAAATCTTCATAATATTCTAGGAAAGAAACAAAAAAACTAAAATCAGGAAATGGAGTTAAAAATTCTAATTTGCTTAAGCAGATTCAGATGCTTGATACTGCCATTTGAATATACATGGCGAAAATTATTTTGATTAATTATGAGCAATTAGAAATTAAAATTGTTGAAAAAATTAACATTTGATAAAAGAGAAAGATATATGTAGAAATATAAGAATGATAAAATAAAGAGGTGATTCATAATATAATTCTTTATAAGTTAACCCTTTGAGTATTGAATTAAAGTATTATGTTGAGTAAGCAGATGATGAGTCTCACTCGTCAAATGTATCCAAACAGTTAAAAGCCATATTGAGATTTATAAATGCCTGAAGGTATCTTTAAAGATATTGCAATTATTTAATAGTGTAACTTCTGCATACCTTTATTTCCAAATATATATTTTTAATTTTAAGAAATATTAAGATCTACAGATATTTAATATTAATAGGTATCCTTAAACATTATAATGATTCAATTATTAATTTTTAAATTGACATTTTTAAGTAATAGTACATTATTAACAAATAGTATAATTTGAATGCAAAGCTTTTGTATTTGATAAGTATCAATGATATTAAAATTCAAAACAGTTTAATTTGTTTGATATTTTTCTTCATTCCATAACAAGAAAAAGTACCAGTTCTTAAATACCTTAAAAAAATGAAATTGTGAATTTTGGGTGAAAATAAAATATAGAGGAATCTACATTTTTTTGAAGAAAAATGCTTTCTTAATAATTACAAGGAAATATTTTGATTTAATAATAAATTATATACCACCATCTAATCATTACAATATAAGCTAAAAAATAACTCAAAGTTTTTACACTATGACTTCAAGACTAGATAAAAAGGACAGGCAGAACCACATGATGATCTCTCAGTTGTTCTTTTTAAACAATCAAGAGATCAATGCTTATTTTACAAACTGTGTACAAATAATGAAAAATGGCATTCTTTTTTCCAGTGCACTCACACTGTCTACAGTAATGCAACAGATGAAAAAAATGGTAACTATTTGTGTGCTTTGTGCTACCTATTGGAATTTTCTGTAATATGACCAGGGAAAAATACTGATGCACTGTTAGTACTATGTTGATTCCCAGACGACTGTAAAACAGGTGGAGCGCTTGTTTTCTTCAGAATTCCACGTAATCTGCCATCCCCAGGAGAAGTTGGTGTTAAGGGAACTTGCTCTGAGGAAGGCATCAGATTTATTTGATTTGTTAACACTGGGGTAACTGGAGCGTTTGATACATTAGCAGCTATCACACTTTCCCGTTCCTTTTGAAACAATTTGATGAAAACTGGCATCAAGTTATTAAGCTAAAAAAAAAATTAGTTAATAACAGTATTTTATTTATTGACACAATAAAAAAAACAAAGTTAATTATAAATAATTATCCAAAGTCAATAATAAAGTTTTACAGAATAAGTTTCAACACAAATAAAAAAATTGATTAATCAAAACTATATATTGACCTCAATGTATAAACACTTAGAAAATTTTTTTTTGTCTTCAATTAATGACTTGATTCTTTAACAAAATAGTAACAACTGAGATGAAATTGTGCATGAAGAATTTAAACGCAATTTATAAATTATGTTACACAATCTCAAGGAAAATCAAAAGTTTTATAGTGTAAGTGTTGAGACCATTTTTCATATTCCAATTAAGAAAGCCTCTTTAATAAATTCTTAAATGTAAGAAAATTAATTTAACTATGATAAATTTTATTTCAAAACTAATAGTAATAACCACTCCTTTTAGAAAGGATAAAAGAAAGAAGAAAACAATGGGGCATTACAATTTTTTCTTGAAAGAGATTATTAACTATCATAAATTTCTTTTAAAATTTTAGTTAAATTATTTATGATATACTTTGAAGGCATATAAAATGTAAGATTAACCCTTCTTTGCATTATTTTTTCTTTATTGGTGAAATTAATCAAGTTGATATAATTCATGTTCAAAATTAAAGGAAAAATGGTTAAAAAAATCTTTGTATATATTTATAGTATAAATTTAGCAAAAAACAATATGCTAAAAATTTCCATCATCATCCAAAGCTAGATCATTAGCTTAGTACTAAATAGAAATAAAAGAGGAAAATAACAGAAACACGTGTTACAAATCTTTCTTCCACTCATTTTCAATTTTTTAGCAATAAAAACTCTAATATAATAAAACAAAATTATAAGCGAAATCATACGTTTATTGCAACTACAACAAACAGCGGAATGAGACAACTTTAAGCTCGTGTCACTGATAATGACACTTGTTTATTTTTGACAGCTATGTTTCTTTTTATGCAATGGACATTAAAAAGGTATCCAAACACGATCAACTTAAAGTGAACTTGTTCTTTTATATAATTTTTGGGCATTATAGGTTATGATGGAAATTTCCACCATTATGCAAAGAAGGGTTAACACTTACAGTTATTTTAAAATTTTGCATGTTACTATAGAAAAAAAAATATTTTGAATAAAACATTAAATTTATGACTATATGTACCTGAGGATAAAATATTAATAGAAAAAAAAATGTAATTCAAATAAATAACAAATTCACATATCATAGCCACGTTTTGATATTTCTCTGTTCTTGCAAGAATTCATATTTTAATTTTTTATTAAATATGAATTCTTCCGATAGCAGATAATTATTTAGAAGAGGTTACAGTTTAAAATAATAACATCAAATATATGAGTATTACAAGTGCTAAACATTTTTTTTTCATAATGTGTGAATATATATAACAAATGAATGATATTTTCCATTGTCTTTTTTACTAAGATTAATCCAAAACTAATATTTTTGCTCCATAAAAAATAAAATATGTATGATACAATAGTTAATTTAAATGAAACAAAATATAAGGTTAAACATTTGAGATTTAAACAATTTTTTTAAAATTAAAGTAACTAATATTTTGTTCAAAGTCACCCTGTTTCAGAATACACCTTAATTGGAAATATGACATAACTTTGTGAGCAATAAAAAGTCAGTTAATTTTTTCCTCCAATAGAAAAAATCATATCATGTGCAACGAAATTGTCTAGAATTGATAAACTTATGTCTAGAATAGAAAGATTTACTTGAGTACCAATTCATATTTATGAAACACAATAATAAATATTTGTACATTTAATTTAAAATCAATTATCACAAAAGTGCGGACTCGCTGATAAACTTAGTCTTATTTTCAGGTACTTCAGAGCACGCAGAAAATAAGAAAACATGACTTTATTAAGTATAAAGTAAATGGCACATTTTCAGCTCTTTAAAATTATTCACACTTCTTAAGAATTTTATCAGCAACCACATCTGCTAATATGGTAGTGATTTATGTTCGTATTTCATCCCCTCATTTTTTTTTTATGATTTCAGCCCATATTAACACACCTGTCTTTGTCATGATTCTCATTTAGATGTTGCACTTGTAAAAAGGATTCAGTATTATAAGGTTGAAGTATCTGAAATTCTGACTGATGAATTGAAATTATAATTGATACTATTTGATACTGTGAAACATGAATAAAAATTTGTTTTGAAATATCCTCTTGTTGTACTCAGATGTTGCAATATTTAACTGGTTTCAATAAAAATAATCTGAAATTCTACACTAGCTCTAATGGAATATATGAATTTTATAAAGAATTCGGAATTAAAGAATATTTTAATACACATTAGTTTCAAAATGTTATAGTTTTCATCAACTTAAAATTTAAGGCAAAAATGAATGTCATTTATAAATAAATAGATATATAAAGCATGTACCTAGTTTATTTTAGAGAGTTACACAATATTAATAAAAAAAGTAAATGACCAAAAATTTAATATGAAAATGTGACTAAGATTTCTAAAAATTAATAAATGAATCATGATATTTATAAAAATTAGTTTATTAGTAAGTTTTTCAGAAGTGTAAAAAGAAGTTTAAAAAATAAAGGGACTTCTGGTAAATGCTATTTTGCTATTTATACATTCATATAAACAAAAACATCATTCACATGAATCATTCCAGAAAGCTCTCAACTGTCATTATCTTTTAATACTTCAACTATTAATAAAATAAGTAATTAAAAGGGTAATCAAGCATACTAACTTAAAGGAGATAAATAATTAAAGAAATAATTTATTATGTTTGGTTTGTTTGTCACGCTATAATAATCTTTTCACAGAGGACTAATTTGACTAGGATTTATGCTTTAAAGATAAAAAAGAGTTAAACCGAAAATATTAATAATTGTAATTACAAGTAAGCAATTAGTAAACTTAATTTTGGATAGTTTGACCTTAATACATATTGCATACATGTAAGAGTGTATATAAGTTCATTAACAAATCCATATTTATTTAAACTAGCAAAATTGTAAAGATTGTATTCATTAGATATGAGAATTTGGTTTATCATATTTATAACAAAATAATACAATATTATTTATAAAATTACTATCTTTATAATTTGAATTATTAAGTAAATTAAACATACCTGATTAATAGCAGAGCAGCTTTGTTCATAAACTCGCTTCAATAGATCTGTTTGTGTTGCCAGCATTGTCATATTCCATAAAAAGTTTTCAATAACCTATATCAGTGATATAAACAGATTGAATATAATAGTATAATGACTAGAAAGAATGAACGTAATGAAAAAAAAAAACTGTGATACATAAATGAATTTATTAATTAAGAAACAAATATATTATCTTTTAAAAAACAAAAAATTAAGTGACTATATTCTTTGTGATAATCATAAATATTATTTAAAATAATTTTATAAGGAAATGTAATAAAATTTTTTACGCAAACCCTTCTATAACAGGGAACATATTTCAGAAAATTTTTCAAAATGGATAATTATTTAATTCACATAAAATTTAATTTGCTTGATTTACAAATATAGAGATGTTACACAGAGATTCACAAAATGTAAAAATGAGAAGTTTCTTTTAAAAAAATTGTAAGATAAATAAGCAACAAATATAAAAGTGATTTCCCACCTTTTCTCCTTTCCTGCCTTTAAATCCAAGATTTGATGAATTTTGCCTCATTTCATACCAAGACATTTCAGCTGTTTTGTATGATTCAGTAAGCTAAAAGAAAATAAGTGTGATTGATTATTAATAATTTTATTTTTAAAAGTAAAATGAATAAAACGTTTTAAGTGACACTTACAATTTTAAGAGTATCCTGAGCACTTCTTTTAATATAATTATACTCCATCAATACCTAAAACAAATAAATAAATTAACACTTAAGATAAAATTTTAATAATAAACACATATCAATAAAAAAGTTTGATAAATCGTTTGTCACTGAACTTAACATATTCCATAAAAAAACCATAAAGAAACATTATTAAGTTTAATAACATACACTTATAACTAATACATATTTAAAATTCTCTATCACAAGAGATAAATTTTGAAAAATTATCAAACCAAAAGAAAATACTTTTTTGATTAATTTTTTTATAAGCACACTAAAGTTATAGGATAAAAAAATCTTAACTCATAAAATGCTGCAATTATAATAAGAAAATTTCAAAAATTATAGCATAAAATATTGATAAATTATAATGCAATACATTAGTTGCAAATTAGTAAGTATTTAACAGGATTTTCGTATAAAAGTTGCTTTACTTTGACCGAAACAATAGTAAAAATAGTTAAACTGGAATAAATTTGCTAAGTAAGCAGTAATTTTTATAATTTGCTAAATATTTTTAAATTAAATTTCAAGAAATATTTTTCTGTTATAAATAATATTTTATACATTTTAAATTCGAACTCTGACAATCCTTTCAATTTAAATTATATGTAATCATTCACTTAATCAAAAAGGATATTTTGCAGCTGAACTCAAAGCGAAATATACGTATAATAATAAAAGAATATTTCAATAAAAATTTTATTTCCTTGTTATCATATGAGTTTCATTAAAAATTAAAAAAAATTACATTTTAAATTTTTGATGGCATTATTTTTATGGATGACTAGTCCCAATTTTTTATAACAGTAATTTCCAGTCCTTTATTTTAAATAGTAGCATTTGAAAAAAACTAATATTTTTAAATAATTTCAAAATTGAGTTGATTTGCTTATAATTTAGATTTAATGTTGAAAAAAAATTTAGGGAGCCATGAAATAAACAAAGTTCTGGAAAAAATGTACTTTCTTTCTCAATCTCATCCCAGTTTTGGAAAACTGCCAATTTCAGAAGTACCAGAGTTGTAAATTTTGAAGGATGTATTCACAGATGATGAATAAAAAGGAAGGCAAAGAAATCTCAATTTTGATGATTTGATGATTTTTGTTCTAATTTAATGATTTTTAAATTAATAGGGTAGAAATATTGGATTTTTAGAATTTTATCTTAAATCATGATTTTTCTATTAAAAAATTTCTTTTATTTCCAAACGATGAAAATTGGATCACATAAAGGTAATGTGTGTTAACAATAGTATTATGGAGATATTTTCAATTTGAAAGCAATTTAAAAGCAAGTATTAAAATAATGGCATTTCTAGAGTAGTGATTTTTCAGACTACTACTACTAGTAGTTCATTAAGTTTAAGTGAGAGTATAAGTGAGAATATGGACAAAAAAATGAAGCAGCTGATTTATTGTAATACACTGGTAAACAAAACTTAAACAATAACATAAACTCTATGTAAATAATCATGGAATTGCAGAATATGGGTTTTTGCAATCAGTAAAATGAAAAAACAATTCAGTAAAAAGGTAATGCATATGCAAATGTCAGAAATAAAACATAAATATCAATGTGACAAAACACGTTTAGATGGAGTAACATCTCAAAACAACAAAGAGAAGTTTTGTTTTGTTGTTTTGTTGGTTGGGTTTTGTGGCGCAAGGTCCAAAAAGGACAAGCTGACAACAAAGAGAAGGGGAGAGAAAACAATTAGACATTTGTTGAAAGTGCAAGTGAATTGTTTCAAGAAATTCCGTTAGAAAAAGTCACCTGGATGACTTTACACATGGAAAAATGAATAAAATACTGAATGAGAGATGTAGAGTAATCAGAGCAACTGAAGAGTTCAAAATCAACAAAAATGTCATTTTGTGTGTTTGGAAAGTTTTCCAAACCATAATATAGACATTAAAAAGACTGGTGATGGCTGGCCCAGGAAAGCAACTACAGTGGAGATTGATATACTTTCCTGCAGTCAAAAAGAGAATGAAACCTGTTAGCTAGCACCATTGCTAAGCAATTGTGATGTTGCAACACAAGCAAATTTTTCTACACCAAAGTTGAGATTAGATGAAAAAGCTAGGTTGGAGTATTCATATTTTAGAAACAGGGACCAAGTAGAATACTACTCAAAACAAATATAATTTCACTTGGAAAGCATTGTGATTATGACCTATTTAACAAGTTCAGCAACTGTGTACAATAATGGGTGCCAAATGTTGCAGTTTACTGTGTCCAGATGCTTTTTCAAATGTGGGCTATTCACCTCCCACGAACACTCCATTCTTTTGAAAGTTGGTCATGTCTGAAATCATTTGGAAAGATGGAGACCAAAAAGTAAATATTTTAATGTCATAAGTGATTTGCAATGTCAATTGATTTGGAGAGCGATCAGGATGTCATCTGGGGTAACATTAAACTGAATGGGTAAACTGAGATTTCCTTTTACAACAGAAGTTCTGCAACCAAAGACCACTATTGTATGAAAGTGATTCTTCCAAATGTGCATTTGTTTTGGGGAGCCATTAGAAGAACATTTATGGATGACAATGCATAGATACACAAAACTCCTTATATATAAGCTATGAAAAGGGAAGATATACTCAGAATGGATAAGTCAACATACTGCATTGATTTAAACCCCATAGAACATAAAAAGCATATTTTGAGAAGACATCATGTGGCAAGATTACATCCTCCAGCAAATATCCAACAATTGAAACAGATGCTGATTGTGGAATGGGTATTATTGCCTTAAGAATTGTTGGATAATCTAGTGTTGTGTAAGGAGAGATGGTGCAAAACAATCATTGCAGTAAGGAAAGAACATATCCCATACTAAGAAATATCTCTTGTTTATCTTTTTCATGAACAGACAATCATATCAGTAACAATAAGATGAATTTGATAAATTTTTGTTTGACTCTAGATTGTATGGATTGTATTCATTTTTGTAAAACTGTAGTTTCGTTATCCTTAAAAAATAAGATAGTGTCTCTCATCTTGAATTTCATGTCCCTTAGATGATTTCTTGAGGAGTCGTGGAAAAAACACCTATTGCTTAAATTTTGTACACCAGTGTATATTATTATATAACATAAGTATATTAAATAGTCTTTATTTGTAATAAATACATTTTTAGAAGAAAAATATTAATGAATTTTCCCAACATGTTATCCTATTACTGTTATGAATTGGTTAGTTTAGTTGATCACTTTAGTCAATCATTTTTTGTACATGAGAACTAATTGGACTAGAATCTACAGTTTTTAAGTGGATTCTAAACCACAACAAACATCTATACACAAGACAGGCCTCAAACCCACAGTGTTAATCCAGAGCAATTTCATCCCTTTGATTGCCAACTTGTCCATAATTGTCATGAAACATTAATTAAAAGATAAAATAAACTATACTATTTTTTAAACGTACAGTTGTTAATTGATATCTTTATTAAATGAAGATTGTTCATGGAATTCTAAAACCAATTGTAAATTTTAAAATGAACTTACTTTTTCTAATAAAGATACAACTTTAGAAAGACATGGGGTTAATTCACCACAAACTCTTACTACAGGTTGCTGCAAAAATATAGAATAAAATGATTAAAATGCAATATTAAAATTAAAAAAAAATGAATTTAACTTTCTGATCCTAATAATAAAATTAATCATTTTCTGGCAGTAAACTGCAGAAAATAATATCCCCATCCCATAAACAATTATTAAGATACTTTTAGTCTTACTCTAGATATGTTTATTATACAAACAATTGATTTGGAAATTTAATAATTTCAGAAATTAGCTCACACATAAAGAATTATATAGCACATTCTAGTATAATTGGAAAACAAACTTAAGTGCTTATATATTAAAACCTGTTTGAAATATCTGTACTGTCTTCATGATTTGTGATAAATGACATAAAATTATTTTAGAAAAGCAATCAGAATGTGATTATTAATTGGATAGTTTACAAGAATTAAAAAATTTATAAAATTAACTTTGATTTTAATGTTATTTAACATGATCAATATTAAATATTAATTTGATTAAAGTAATAATATTATTAAAAAACTTATGTATATCTAATAGATTTTCTTCTCAGTGCTCAAAAATCTTTAAGTATCATTGAACAGCTTATGAATCTAAAATGCCTTGGTTTAAGACTTCATATACTCCTTTCAATTTTATCACTTTAAATCTGAATAGTTATGATTTATTTTATATCATATAAGTGTATAAAATTGTGATAAAATCAAGAAAAAATAATCAGTTGGATGGCAATATTGCAGAAGTAGTAATACACTTAATTAACTTATATCTTTACATATTTGGTTACTTTTCACATAAAATGTTTTTCTTCTTTAAATCTCACGTGTTTTACTAAGCAGGAATTTTACTTTTTCATATTATTTTTTAAGTTAAAATACAGCGGTTAGGTTTATTAAATTTAAGTTTCTTGGATGAGGAATAATTCAAAAGAGGTTGAAAGTTGAAAACATCTGGGCAAAAACAACAGTATTAGAAGTAAATTATGTTACATTGATAATATAAATTTTATAAAAATAATTAAAACATTTTCTTACACTATTGATATTTTCTATTTCCCAACTAGTAATTGCAGTACAGCTAGCCATTCGTAAAGACAAAACTCGCAAACATTGTACAATATTTGCACTATCTGGCACACCACATTCTTTGCAGAGATCTAACATAGCTTGTTCCTCATCCACTCGCATCTTGTATGCTTCAGCTAAATGATTAGCTGCATTCTGAAATTTAGAAACAATTATTATCAGTTAGCATAAAATATACTTTTAATTTATTATATTTATAGTATTTTTTGGTCATATGCAACAACATTTTACACATTAGAGATAATACAATCAGGAGTAACACTTTAAAATAGATTTCAAATCACTATGTATACAACATGCATACTCTTGGTGAGATAGGAACCCATTAACTAAAGGTAAGAGGACTAACCATTCAGCTACCAGTTTAGTGACAGTAATTTTTAAAATACTAATTATAAGTTAATTGCTTTATTAGAATGAAAAAATAAAAGTAATTATATTCAATAAAATAAACTTAATTTCTAGGGAATTCTTATCTCTCTAATAAACATTTTCTAATTTTTTAAAGACTTATCAATCATATTAAGTGACAGATGTATTTCACTAAATATTATGGTTTCCCCAAAATATACTTTAAAATAAAATGTGGCTGTATATGGCAATGCATATATTCAATAAAATTTTAAAAATGTAACTTATTTGTATTCTTATCGCAGAACACATGTTTCTTGAAACTGCAAAACTGTCTTAAATATAAAAAAAAGGTAAAATATTTTTAATTATAAAATTTAGGAGGTTAACTATATCTAATTATTAAAATTTGATTAAATTTTTAAAGAAATGAAACAAAACTTGCTTAAAATTACAAGCAACGAAAAAAAATTAATTAGCATAGGTGGTTATCAAAATAATGGAAACACTCAAGATTTATATTCTTTATCAGTATGATGTAGGACCACCTTTGAGCTGTTATACAACTTAGATACAACCAAGAATTGATTCATAAAAATGCTGAATAGTGTTTAGAGGAATAACATATCATTCTTCATAAAGATATTGCAGAAGTTTTGGGAGAGATACTGGTGGAAAACATTGATTCCATAAAATAGACTATAACAGTTCAATTACATTGAGGTTGGATGACTGAATAGCCTAGTGTAGCCGTTTAATTTCATCTTTGTGTTTATCAAATCATGATTGGACAAGTCAATACTGCATGGATAGATGCATTGTCATTCACAACAATTCAATCTCTTGCAGGAAGCAAAGTTTGCTTCAGGGGAAGGAACTAGCCATCTAAAATTTCCTTTCAGAATTACAATTGGTGTAGCAGAGAACCATGACATGGCTGCCCATACCATGACAGATCTGCCTCCATGCTTGGTAGTTGGAAGGAGACATTCATCATCATTTCATAGATGTCCTTAAAACATGCTCCCATCTTGTTGTAGGGAAAAACTGTGATTTGTTAAGACATATTAATTTCTATTACTTATCAATTGACTAAGATTTGTGAATGTGATACCACTATAGATGACACTGAGCATTAGCATCTGTGACAAGTGGCCTAGAAATTCCTAATCTGTCAAAAAGATCATGTTTATGAAGGCATCTTTTAGCTATAATCGTTGATACTAGAGAATTCAGAAGCTGATTGAGCTTTGCAGTTGTTTGCATTTTGGACATTACAGTCAATGTTTCAATATCCATTAATCCCTTTTACTTTTTGTCTACTTTGCTTTCTAAAGATTGTCTTGCCATCCTATGTAAATGCTGTCTTGACTCCAGATATTATACTTTGAGAAACACTTAAAACTTAAGATATTTTGGTCACACTTGCTCCTGCAGCTTGATCTTCCTGAAAATCTGAGCTTTCTGACATTTTACGATTTTTAAAAATGTAAGACTTTCTACTTCAATAAAGCTACTTTATACTAGTAGAAACTGATAGAGATTATTTTTTGTGATTATGAGAAGCATTGATGAATGTTATTTTTATTTAAAAGTGTTATTATTTTGAAAACCCCTTTTTCACAAAAGAAATAAAGGTTTTGACTAGTCTTAGACAGAATCAAATTTGATAAACTCATAAGTTATAATAGCAGCTCTTTATATACTTAATGGAACTTTGCTACAAATAATTTTCCTTGCATTTGCTGAATATTTGCTTTTTGTATCAAGAGAGTTCATTTCCAATTGGATGTACAATTTGTTTAGTCTATACACAACTTTAGTATTATTCATAAGCGATAAAACCATAAAAAATAGTAAAAAGTCACAACTAATCTCCTATGATTTCCATCTTCCAGAGTTCATCCATTGTTTTGAGATACTACTTATAAAAAGCTTATTTTAAAAATCCAAATGCACAGAAATCTATAGTGGTACATCCTTGACGTGGGTAAGATATCTTTAAAGGATATAACAATTCTAGTTTCCTTTTTTTGAAAAAAATAGAACAGTAGTAGGAGGTATGGCTTGGAGCTTTATCGTAATGGAACATAACAAGTGAAAATTGTTTAGATAAAGGAATGGAATTCCTTCTTTGAAAAATATACTTTCTATAGTAATCCAAATTAGTTTTGACATTTTTTCCTACTTTCCTTGTTTTCTCTAAACTTGTTAAACCTTTTTCTTCTCTTTGGAGCTTTTCGAAAATCAATCTATTGTAGAAGTCAGATAAATATGTCCAAGCTTCATCAATTGTAACTATATATTTTAATTAAAAGCTAAATAATTTTTATACAATAATCTGCAAAGTCATACGTTGAGAAACATGTTTCAGTATTAGGCAATGAACATCATCCTTTTTATTTTGATTAACATTAAATCGAATTTTGAAATTGTGTTCACAGTTGTAATAGTTCTTTAGTTATTAGGATTTTCCTTTAAAACATGAGAGGATACTTAAGATTTAATAAGAGACATACATATCTTTGTTATGTATATATATTTTGCATTTTTCCCAATCAAATATAAACTTTAATGTTTCTTTCCTTTCATATTAATTATGTCACTTATGTTACCTGTAGGAACATTAAAACCATGATTGCCACATCTTTTTTTTTTTAATAAATGAATGTATTTTTTTTGGATAAATCAATACTATAGCCTTTGATTAATTGTTCATTTTTTAGAGATATTTTAAAACAAAGAATATTTTTAAGACTTCAGATGATAACTAAGCTCTATAACAATTTGACAACAATTAGATTTTTATTTTTAAAAATTTAATTTCATGGAGAAAATTGAAATCATAATGAAAATGTGAGAACACCTTCTGTATTGTCAGCATGCATTAAAATAAATGTACATCTGATTATTTACTGATTTATACACTCAAATCTTAATTTTTCTTTTTTCTCAAATAAAGCATGATATTTTAAAAAATATTTATAGAATATTAATATAAAATAAATGTATACTGTTTTCAGATACTGCATTTACAATAAATAAATTTTAATTTGATGAAGATGATATTTTGTCAAATTTAAACGTAAATATAATGGTAAATGTAAAAGGAACCATGATGAATAAAGTCATTTTAAGTCAAGCCATATGTGGTATAAAATGGTTTTTAACCAATGAAATCTATATTCTACCAAATTTAAATAAATGTAATAAAACTGAATTTTTTAAATTCAAGATGGATTTTAAGTGAAACTTAAAGAAGTAAATGAGTATTACAATTATTGTTTTTTGATTAAGATGGCGAATAGAAAAATTTTTGGCATGTAAAAGAATTACCATAAAGCTCAAAAGTAAATAATAGATACTTAAACATTAAAGTTAGAAAACGAAATCTGCAAATGAAATCATACTTTTTCATTATTTTTTATATTTATTCTCAAATAAAATGACAAATATATTAAATATTTAGCTAAGAATTAAAAACACCTTTAATTTATGTATTAGAGTGATGAAGATTAAACAAAATTTAATGCATAGCAAAATACATAAGAGCAAAGTTTTTAAATAAATTGGAATGTTATCACACATATGTTTTATAGAACTTTGTTAAATATTTAATAAGATCATACTGCATCAAAAACATATTTAAAAATACTTAATTTTTAAGAATTTTAAAAACTAATTTCTGTAACATGTATAACTTTTCTATAAATTGCAGAAGATGACTTTAACTTTTTAATATAAATGGTAAATTAAAAATGAAAAAATATAAATAGTATAAAGCATTAATGAAAGCAATAAGGATAAAACTTGAATATAAATTCTTAAATATAAAAGATTATAAATACTATTTCTCATTGAAAATTTTCCTTACTTTTTCAAACTTATATTGGAATTTATTGTACAAAAACAAATAAGTTAAGTATGTAAGAATGGTACAGTAAGACATTTGTTTAGTAAGTAGAAAAATTGAGTTACATAGGAGCTTTGAAATTTAAAATTACAATATAATAGATACAAATAATTCTAAATAATTATTAGCAGACATTTAAATGAGAAATTTTACGTTACCTTAAATATATCATCAGCTTGTTTGATTCCAACACATTTCATGTTTAACCAAGCTTTTTTCCTTCTATTTCTCTACAGTAAAAATAAAAATGCATATTAAAGTATATATTTTGAAAATAATATATTAAGTGGTAGCATACAGTCATTAATACATTAAAAGATACATGAGGAACAAAATTTGTTAATATTATACATCAATCGTATCATAAATTTATCACATATCAAATTATGATATTGTACAAAATCGTCAATTAACAATCTTGATTTAAAAAAATGGTTAATAGCTATTATTAATACTTTATATAAAATCAAAAAACAAAACTACCCATTAGCAAAATAGTTTCTTAAATATTTTTTTTTATATAAAACTTTTGATAAAATTGCTAATATACACATTAAATTAAACAAAAAATATATGATTGTTTAAGATTTATAATTTTTTCATCCAAAAAATCTTGTTTTCTAATTTTGTATTACTTATAAAATTTAATAACATTAAGTAAACTGAAGTTAAGTAAATTAACTTAAGTAAACTAAATTTTATGTTAATTTAATCCCTACTATTGATGTTATATGGAAAAATAATAAAACTATAAACACATAAAAACGTTATATTTGCCTATAAAAATTTAGATGATATTGAGAAACAAAGAAAACAATTTAAAGAAAATAATGTACACTGATAGTGGAATTAACTCTGAATTTTAAACTTGTTTTTTAAAATCCATCATCTGAAATTAATGAATTTCAAAACACATACATGACATTTTTAAAATTTCAAACAAAGTCAAATGACAAAAAAAAAAAAAAAATAAATAAATAAATAAAAATAAAAAAAATAAATAAATAAATAAAATAAAAAATAAATAAATAAACAATAGTTATTAAAAAGTTAAGAATGAAAGATGATATTAATTATAAAAGTATCTATTTTATTGAATAAGCATTGCAGTAGTAAAAGAGGAATAAACAAAAGATTCTGCTTATTACAAATCAATTGTTTGCCCATCCTATTACTTCAATTATTGTAAAAACAAACATAATATTGAAAAAACATTTTGGTAAGATGAAGACATTGATTATGAATAAATTGAAGTAGATTCATAAATGAATATCTCAAAAGCAAACATTCAATATATAGCAAGAGCACTATATTAATATTTTGTAAATAACTTATATGAATTAAATTAAAAAATTAAATACATTTTTATAAAGCAACAAAATCATAAATCTATGTTTTCAATGAATAATTGGGTTCAAAACTGATAGTTTTTTTAGTTGAAAATTCTAATTTTTAAATTTTACAAATGATAAAAAGTGATTAAGAATATGAATTTCAGCATACAAGTAATCTACTTATTACAAGGAGATGGGGAGAAAATAGTTTTAATAAGAAACCATGTTATATGAGATGCAGAACCAATCAAAAAATGGAAGTATTATGCTCAGAAAAATGAACACTTTTTAAGACCCTTGAAAATAACTAGGTTATTAAGAATATATGTATAGAATACAAAAAAAAAAATACAAGGAAGCATTTTACTGAATGTTACCTTAATTTCAACAATTTTCATCTGTATCATTACTACTTAACACAAGCAAATGAGAATGTTTTTCTTCAAGTTAACAATATTACTTTCATTATCAT
Source organism: Latrodectus geometricus (assembly GCA_026290005.1). NCBI lineage: Eukaryota > Metazoa > Arthropoda > Arachnida > Araneae > Theridiidae > Latrodectus > Latrodectus geometricus. The sequence goes on along the minus strand of JAPDSC010112073.1, from coordinate 145,458 downwards.
TTAGAAGATTTTTATTTTCTATTATCTTTACGAAATTGGTAATTTTGATTTGTTTGGTAGTTCTTGTATAATCATTGTAGATTTTACAGACCAAAATTATAATATCTTAAAAATTAAAATTTCTGTTAGCAGAAATACCAGTATTCTAGAAAATGGATTCTAGATATAAATTGAGTTTAGATCTTCAAATTTTTATAAACATTAAATCATTAATTTCTATACCTCTATACAAAGAAACAACTTATTTCTCTTTTTGGAAGACATATTTTTATAGAATCTGGCTTGAAAACTGAAATTTATAAGACTTGAACACCTATTTTGTATTTCTAATATAAATACTATAATAGTATAAATATATTTTTCTGCAAAATTAAATTTTTAAAGGATTTTGTTTTGTAAAATTTTACTTTTAATTGATTATAGAATTTTATTTTGCTAAAATATTCAAGCAGGAAAAGATACGTTTCTAAGTCTGTAAAATGAATTTATCATTACCTTCTTAAATTATTTATAATGTAATATTTTTCTATAAAACCTTAATGCTAAACTAAGATTGAATTATGCTAGATACCATCACCATTATTAATTTTTACACAAGATATAAATATTCAGCCAAACTTAAGAAAATTTTAATGTAAGGAAAATTAATGAAAACAAATTTTAAGCACTTAACTATAGTGTTTTTTAGGGAAGTAAAAAAGTTTGATTAACAGAAAATAAAAATAATTTTCCATCAGCAAAGATTTAAAAAAAAAAAAAAAAAAAAAAAAAAAAAAAAAAAACCATTTAGGAATTGTATTTTAATTAGGTAACAATAAGTTACCAGTAACATATGCAATTAGTATAATAATAACATATTGATGGATATACTAATTTTTAGTCAGAGACTTTAATTTATATTAAATAGTTTTTATTTAGCAGTGTTTTTATTGATTCTATTTTAAATATTGATTCTACTGTAAAGAAAGTATTGCGAACATGCATTTTAATACAATATAGTTAGTTCTTACTTGCTTTTCAGATCTTGTAGTCATGCTAATACACACAAAAAGTGTTGTGTTATATAAAGTATCTCCATTATTGGACAGCAATCTCAAGTGGCGGTAACCTTTAAAAAATTCCACCACTAATATAACAAATGAATAAAACAAAGAAGAACTGCATTTATAAATAAAATAACACCTTAAATCTTAAAAATTATAATAATTTGATTTCATTTTAGAAAATTTTAAATATTTAAATAAAAATAAACATTTATATTAATAGATATTTTTAAAATTTCGGTAAAATTGCTATGAAAACAGACATACATTTAATTTTTATTACACATACATCTTTAGCAAAGGAAATACTAAAGACTTAGTCATGACAATTTTAAGTCTCTGGTCATTAATTTTCAATCATGTCTAAGAACAAGAAAGGACAATTAGATATCTCTAATTGCTATATGATTGTTAAAAAATTATTTACTTCCATTGTTAAAATATAAATTCCCTCAGTCATGTTATAACTATAAATTATAAACTTTTGATCATTTATGAAACTTATTATTAAAAGTTTCTTCCATAAGATTACTAGAATTTTTTTTTATACTTAACATATTTTGTTTTACCTTTTCTTAAGCAAGTAAGAGGAACACTATATTGACCAATAAAATCATCTCCAATGAATTCATCATCTAAAACAGCAATTCTTAGTAATGCTAATTCAGGAACAGTAACTGTAAACTCAAAACTTTCATTAAAAACAGGAGAATGCCCTGAAAATAACAAAAATTAATGAATGAAATCAAGCCACTAAATCATATAAATTTAACCTACAATTAATTATAAGCTAAAAATAAAACTATCTTCTCTCTTTCATACCTTCATGAGTTCTTGTTCGAACTTCAGCACAATCTACTGCCATTCCATGTATCTGAATAACAACATAAGGATCAATGGAGCTAGCTTTTGCAGATGCACCTTTGGGCTGTGGTAACTGTTGAGCACTAATTATCTGAAGAAAATAAATCTACATAAAATATTTTTTTCTTATTTATATTAAAATTATTTTCCAAACTAGCAAACTAATTAAGGAGTTAAACATGAGTTTAATTTATTGAAGTTTCTAAAATGTAAATAAATAAATTTTCACTTTTTCAAAATTTAGAAAAGAAAAAGTTAAGTCACTTGAAGCCAATGCAATTATGTAAAGAAAACAAACATCAAATCAGTGTATTTTATTTCATTAACCTTGAAATTAATAGATAAAATATTCAGAAGTCACAAAAAAGGTTACTGAATAAAAGAAAAGCGTCTTTATAACTAAGAATATTACATATTCTACAAAAAATTAAAAAAAATTGGAAACACAAAAAATAATGATTTAACCACATTGGGTTCTAGATGACTCATATGAATGAAATTTTATTTACAAATTACAAAACTTATAAACAAGTAATTTGATCTTTTAGTCAAAGATAGCTATTTCTGATGCAAAGGCACAGGAATAAAAAGAAATCAATAGATTTTTATGCAAAACTATATACAAATACATACATTAACATAAAAGTAAATAAAACCTTGCAGGATGATTCAATGAAAGAAATATTGTTCAATTATATATTTCATTGAAGATTAATAAGAAAATAATTTTTTTTATTACCAGAGATTAAATTAAAATATTAATTTCTATATATATTATTTTAAATTTTGAAATATTATGGTATTTTGTCTACATTCTACTTAAACAAAAATGTACATTTACACAGGGAAGGAAATTCACTTGCTATCTTTTAATCTAGTAGACTTCTTTTTAAAATTATTCTTTATTCAAAATTTAAAAACATTTTCATGTTTAAAATGAAATAAAAATCTTAAATAGTAGCTTATTACAAGTGCAAATAGTTAATTGATTTGTTGAAAAATGATGTAACTTTAGTGTAAAAAAAATCAATAAAACCAGATTATTCTGGTTACCCATAAAAATAATAAACTCAAAATGCAGTTGCAGGAATACACAAATTCATTATTAGGATTTATATTTAATTGAAATTTATTATTCTGATTTTAAACTGGTTCAATAAAAAATTCCTTTATCATACTTTACTTCATACATAAAAGACTTGATATCTTAGTATGACTAAACTCAATAAATGATAAACACATAAAATTGGTACAAATGACAAAAAATTTACCTGAAATTTATAAATAAAAAGCACTTTATGAATAATTATTTAAAATGTTTTGGTGTAGTATTTTCAGAAATTTATAATTAGTGAAACATTGTCAATTTCCCAAAATTTTTTTAATTGGTAGCTTTTTTTCTGACACTTAGTAAGACTTACTATTAAATTAGTGAGTAAAGGTAAATACCTTTGACATTCGTGAAGAACTCAGAAACCTTATGCTCCAGTTTCTGTTTTTGGCAAAATACAAGATTCTACACACAATTCTTTGCATAAAAATTTCTATAGAAGTTCATTTTCTAGGTACGTATACAATCATACATATAAAAATAAAATTTTTTTCACCAAAATTTTAAATTCTCTTCATTTACTATACAAACTATAACAGAATAGTTGGGTAAGCTAAAAATAGCATGAAAGAAACAATTTTTTAATAAATGTACAGTGTTATTTGTTGAAATATTATCTTAACACAATAAACTGCTATGTTTAGGCAAATAATTAAAAAAATAATATGCAAGTGTTTTCTCACTAATGGAGCACAATTAAGTGAATTATTATGAATCAATAGCAAAATAATTTTCAAATATAGATAAAAATTTAGATATTAAAATATTATTCATATTATTCCCTAGCAAGTATGCTAGCTACTTGAATGTATTATATATAACATGAACAATACATTCAATCATAATAAAATAGTCTCCTTCTATAAACATTATATATTAAATAAACCACAATGATCTTTTCTATGTAACACTAGTATTAATTAACAAGGTATCTAAACAAATCAGATTTGTTGATTTTTGAGAGATAGTTTAAGATTAATTTTTCAAAATTACTCTTGGTTTGAAGAATAATTTAAGATTATTGTTTGAAATCACTTTTGCCTATAACTCATGATGTTCTTATGATTAATGCAGAATGCTTTGAAAGTCTTTTTTT
>JAPDSC010112073.1:119507-131344 GCA_026290005.1 Latrodectus geometricus | reverse complement strand
TACAATAAAATCGTATTCATAACTCTACATTTAAATTTGACAAGTTTTTTTTTTTTTTTTTTTTTTTTTTTTTTGTAAATTTAAAAATTTTTGACAGCATAAATAGTAAAATATTAGTGTTCAAAATGTGCATGTATACGTATAAACACTAACATTTATTTTTATGTTATTATGTAAACATATTTACAAAGAAATTTGTTTAATTTATACTTGGAAATGCAAATATTATTTAATTATTTTATTGTTTAATTAAAATAATATTGATCACAAATACATTTTATGAAAATTTAAGTCAAATTCTAAAATTTCATAATTTTATTTTTTACAAAGAATATTAACCATTACATTATTTTGCCATCAATTTAAATTACTTGTCAAACATTAATCTTTTCTTTTTTAATAAAGTGAAACGTTTATTATAAATCAAAAAGTTTTCACAAACATAAAATTTTAGATTAAATATCAGACACACTATCTATACAATCAATATAAATGTACATATAATTCTTATTTCAATTGTATTAAAAACTATTTTGGTTATAATCACATTACTAAGGGAAAACAACAATGCTCTAACATAAGTGTGAATATTGGCAAAAATAAAAGTAAATTAGTATAATTACTGAGATAGTAATAAAATAATAGCTCACATAAACACAATTTCTGATGTTGAGAAAAGATAAATTTTTAATAATGACATTTGTAAACAATATTTTAATAACTGAAAATAATGTAAACTAACATTAATCCTCTTAAGTAACATGACAATAAAAGGTAATTGTTTAGCACATTGAGACATATATAATTAAACTTATTTACAACTGTGATTTTTTCAGTAAATAGCAATAATGTGTTTGGGAATCAAAAAGTAACTTCATTTCCATAAACTGGATGTTTTACATATAACAAAAGTAGTTTAAATATTGGCTATATACAACATTTTATTTAATATTAAATTAGTCATATAACAATTCAATTGAAAAAGAACAAGCAGTTAATTTGAATACAATATACATTGAGTTTAAATAAAGAATCAATACTTACGTATTATGTGATGTAGATATGAAATAATGAGGAAAAGGATAAGTCATTTCTTGACAAACATTTTGATGAAGAGGATCAAATATATCACAGCAATCTGATAAAAGAAATAAAGTGAAGCCTAAAAGAAAAGAAAATTATTAATTAACATTTATAAAATATAATGCAAATAAATTTGATTAAAGTTTTATTTTAAATAAAAAAGTATATACCATCTATGAGAATCTGTTTATTTCGTTTAGCTTCTTCAGATGGCTCATATTGCTCAATAATCTTTAAGCAATTTTCAGTAGTAACATTAACCATCTAGATGTAAATATATCATAAATTAATAAATTATTAGAGTATAGTTCTTAAATAAATTTCCAAACAACACGAAGTTCAATTATTAGACATTTTAAAATGTAAAAAATGTTCTCTGTTTAAGAATTTTAAATTTTACAAAAAGATTCGAACCTACATGGAAAAAACACAGATTATCAAGTGAAGGTATGAAGTCATAAAACACTTCTATAGAAAATATATAATCAGAAAAAGAAACATGAAATAAAAATATTTTAAAACTAACTATATTAAAATGATCTAAATTCAATAATTCTTCAAAAATATTAAGGTAATAATATTATTAGCTGCATGATTAAAGTACTATAATATAATCAACCTATTTCAATAAATTACTAAGGGCTTCACATCCAATCATGATTACAAAAACAATGTTTAATAGCAACTATAATTATCTATTACTTTATATGATACATAGATTTTACTTTAAAAGAAAAACCTAAAGGCAATTGTCATAAAATGAGGAATTTCAATATAAATATGTATACATTGAAAGTATAAGTAACATTAAAATCAGAATTAAATTGCTGAAAATTTACTTTTTTTACATTAATTATAAAGTTAAATTTTATTATGTGTATCTAAAGAGAACATGATATAAACTGATAATTAGGCTACTTCTAAAACAACTACAGGCATTAAATAATAGCATATTGCACAAAAATACTTAAGCATATTAAAATTATATTACAACAATTGCTTATTTTTGCTAAATGTAATTTATATGGACAATTACTTACTCCTTGTTCTCCTTCCAGAAATAAATGTAGATCTTCTAATGTCATATAATCTTTACCAGAAAACCTAACGATTGTTTAAAACACGAAATGTTAGAAAAGCAAACAATAAATTTAATCAATATAAGTAGAAACAGATTATACTTTAAACAAAGGTTTCCAACTATTTTGTTCCCCATTCTTTTCAGGAGTCAGAATGTAAATAATTTTATTACCAAAATGTTCACCTTTAATTATTTTCAATAAGAAAGGAAAGTTTCTTTTTATATTCTCATATAAGCATGTAATAATTAAAACACACAATATGATTTTCAAGTAAATAAATAAGTATCTATTATATAACAGCATAATAAAAACTTAGGGAACTTAATATATTTTAGAAATTACAATTTGAAAAACATGAAATATTAATGATGCTTGCACAATTTAGTATCTCCCTTTGGTGTATGGCAAATATTCAGATTTTTTTTTATGGAAAGCCAGACAAAATGATGAAAGAAAGAAACAGAAAGAGATTACCTCATTTTCAAAAGTTAGGAAGAAAATTATGTTAAATTTTAAATTGTACAGAAAATCTGAAACAATTAATAGATTTCTTAAGAAATGTATAATTTAATTATTGCAAAAATTCAGGAATTTTTGACATTATTTACGTTTTGTATAAAGAGGTTATTGTTACAACAGCATTACTTTACTAGTTCAGAGTAATACTCTATCAATTAGTAGAAGCAGCCGGGTTGGAATCTGTAGTTTAGAAGCAATAAATCAAGTATAAGTACCCCTTATATTTGACTTATAGCCCTTAGAACAATAATTTCACTTAGAGGACCTTGTGATCATGAACTATTTAATGCACCCCATCCACTTTTAGTAAAATGACAGATCTTTGGTTAAGCTGGGATTTGAACTCAATACATTCTGATAAGGAAAACAACACCCAAATCAACCAGGCCATTGTAGCTTTTAATATATAGAAGCTACTTATATTAGTTACATAAAGTCATTGAGTAAAATAAAATAAAAAAACTTTTTTTGTAATAAGTTGGTTTTTGACAGAACATATAATTCAATTTGAAATACATTGAATATACATATCCAATACAATTACAAAGAACTGAGAAAATGGAAATGTCATACTTAATAGATACAAAATTCAATATGCTCATGAAAACATACCTAATTAATAAAAAACTAATTTCTTTCCTAGTAGATGTTTCTGTAAAAAGATTTACAAAACCACTTCGATCAATTCTACCTCTTTCTTCACCTTGTTTACCCTGATCAAACTCCTAAAAAATATTTTTAATGATATTATTAAATGATTTAAATAAAAATTCTCTTAGATTCAGTTTATGAAAGTTTTTCTTATAGCAAATGTTCATGATTATTTTATTTTCTCTTTATAAGTCACATATTGAGTATTTTCTCTAAGATGAAAATACTAAACAGCTTATGGTTAGAATGATAAGTTTCACAAACAAAAATGAACCAAATTAGCAGGCATGTTTAAACAAGACATAAAAAGTTTAAGCTTTAAGTTATAATGTGTATATATTGAAAAATCTAATACAGTTTGAGAGTAAGGACTGTAAAATGAAAATATGAACACATTGCAGAAATTCATTAAATCTTGATAAGAAGCAAAATGAATGAACATTTTACATAAATCAAAATTAATACTTATGAAAACATAAAAAAAAAAAAAATTAAAAAAAAAAATTGTAAAATTATACACATATAAAACAAGTCAGACTCTCTGATAAATTCATTTAACTAGAATTTTTTTATTATTTGCTTCATATATGCACAACAAACATTAATTACAAAATTATTTAAGACAGTTTTGGTCAACTATGAAATAATAAAATATCAAATTTTCTGTCATTTATATATTTTATCATTTCCTTTGCATTTGGTATCCTTATAAAACTTTCACAACAGTAAAATATATAAATATAAAACAGCTATTAAAACTAACATGTTTAAAATTTTTAAATGTAATAATCTTAAAATTTAAAAGTATGATCTACCATAAATTTTTGGTGTAAGCGATCAGTGCTGAGAGCACTGTTAATACTTGTCATCAATGATATGGCATCTCCTTCACTTATAACACCTTTTTGATCAGTATCTGCTAGATCAAACATTTCTCTCAGCCATCTAAATAATAAGGTTAAGGAAAAATATTTTCTGAGAGAATATTATTGCACAATATCACACATTAACAGTTAAAGGATACTTTTCTCTCATTTTTTGAGTTTCATCTAAGGAATCAGGAGCTGGAAAAAATTGCATATATTTAGTAACACACAAGGTGGAACATATAGGCAGAAATAACAATGATTTTCAATTTCCTTTTTTTATTTTTATCTATTATCACTATTGATCAGACTTATAAAATTTTTTGGATGCATGCAAAACTGCATAATGCAGAAAATAGATACCAACAAATGAAAATGAATTTGAATACATTTCCTTTTTCAAGTCATATATTTTGAACATATGAACATAAAAATTCAATTTTTAAAGTTGAAATATAGTTTACACATAGTTCAAAGATCTAAAAAGGTTCTGGATATGATTAAAAAATTATTTTAACTATAATTATTGAATTAAAGACACACAAATTTGCTTTTTTAATACAGTTTAAAAATATTTAATATTAATAATGAAGTCAAATTTTAAACAGAAATAATGCAAAATAAATATCAAAATATTACTACTTGATCTCTATGAACCTGGCAGTCAAAATAATGCCAAGTTTATAATCAAGTTAATATTGCTCATATATAGTTTAGAGTTTCTATATTTTTGAGATTGTTTTTAATATGGCAGCAAAAAGGCTTTTTCTACTTAGAAAAGGAAGTGGCATTTTCCTCATTCTTTAGTAAATTGAAAATTGTCAACACTTTTTGCAATATTTAAATTGAAAAATAAATGATATCACACAGTTAATTAAATTTGGCAAATATGAATTGAAAGTATTTATAGTTGTTTTGCTATTTTTTACATGATTCAGCAATTTATAGATGGCATTTTATGTTTTTCGATAATTCAGTGATTAAAAGTACACACTGTTTTTGCACTAACTGGTAGAGTCCAACTCTGGGTTAGGTACAAGAAAATATGCTGGTACAACAGCTAATTTATGTTTTTGACATGATTCAATGCTTTATTGCAGGTGCAAATTTGATTATTTATTTATTTATTTTTCCATGATTTATTATAGGGACTGTAGAAATCAAGTAGAATCTAAAAGAATAATTGATTAAGCATGTACATTTTAAAATAAAAAAAATTAACATCTTACATTTAGTAGCATTGATAAGTAAATTCAACCCAGTGACCCATATATTAGCCTCTTCAGGAGAAGAAGCAATTAAGTCCAGTGATTCAAAAGTATCATTATAAATGATAGAAAAAGCACAATCTTCAGAATAAGTCCAAGAGATTTCTTTGCTTCTTAAGACATCAGTTGTTCTTCCTATTCTTACTTCTTTCATGCTCCTTACTAAAACTAAATAAGGTAATAAAAAATTATAAGCATTTTCAAATTATTATATGAAAGTAATGGAAGGTGTTTAAATCAAATGAAGTAAAGAAGGAAAAAATAAATAGAAAATCTGACAAAAATGTAATAACACAAATTTTTTTGGATAATTTTACAGATGAATGAAAATGTCAATTTGTCACAAATTAATATGATGTGAAAATAAAAGGATTTTTTGATGATTAGTAAGACTGCTAGTTTTCAGTCACTGGTGTAAAGGTATTGGTGTATATAAATAATATAATATAACCAAATTACATGGATCACTTTAAGACTTAAAAAAAAAATGTGTATAAATTAGGGGGGGAGGGAAACACTAAATATTATAGTTGGTATGTGACAACTGTGAAAAAAAGAAAATTACCAAATAGGGTTACAAAATTAAATTCAGAAATACAGTTGAAATCCAATTATTGTAACTAATCAAAAGCTATTGTTTATAGCATAGAAAAAATTGTAAAAATAGCATTTTTCATTTGAATGAAAAAATAATATGCAAGGTAAGATAAAAATTTTTATTTAATTTATACAATAATAGTTAATCATTTTCTATATCATATTCTTTTATATAGCAAAGTAAAATCAGCATTAATATCCATTTAAAAAATATTTTTGACCAATGTAAGTAAATTTACATAACATCTCTAGAGTAATAAAAGGTGGTTAAGAATATGTAAAAGTTAATGCAATATTCATTAATAAAATGTAAATTTCAGATACATATTTGAAACATGTATTTTTTATGTTCATTACAAACCTAAAAAAACCTTCACAATATAAGGATTTTTGCAATCAAGAGATACTATAAATACATAATTGCAATAATTGATTATGATATAACATGCATAGGAATAAGTACAAAATATTTATACACATACACACATATGTTTTAGATTTATGTAATAATTCATACAAGTCTTTTTTGTTAATTATCACTTACTTCTGGCTTTTGATGACTTTTTTGATGATGGCATCCATTTCAAAGCATAGTCTTCGGCTAAAAGCTCCAAACAAAAAAACCGCCTATATTGTCTTGCACTTGGTCTCACTTTGATTAAACTGCTTCCAAGTTTCATGTACTTAACACAGTCAATAGCTGTAAAAAGTTGTTGTTTTTAATTTTAATTGCATATGAAAACTTCATTGCTATTTATTATATTTAGAAATACATTTGAAGATATTTAGAATAAGGGGATTAAAACAATTTTCAAAGTTAATATGAATAAAGTATTATACAAATCCATGCTTACAGGATTGAGTTAAAATAAAATTTGAATATACATGTGAAAAGGGGAAAAATTTATTTAAAATTTTTTTTCCTTCAATATGTATGTTTCATTTTTGACAAATTAAATTTTCTACAAATAAGCTGATAAGAAAATTATAATTTTTCACTTGAATTATAAAAAAAATTAAATCCATTTTCTAATGAATTCTAAAGTATTTAATTTGCTAGATTTGATATTTTAATTAAATTATATTTTATCATGAACCCTATTTATAAAGAGGTTTAACTTTTTCAGCCATTATAATATTTTACCTAGCTTTTTGTTAAGATATGATTGTTAATAAGCAATTATTTTTTGCAATAAATGCAAAAACTATTTTATATTTTAACTTAAAATTTAAAAATATTTGTTTCCCATTCTTTAGTTATTTACTGTAAAAATTTATTAAATGATAGAGAAATATTCAATTTATATGACTGAAAATATTTGAAAAATTAGAAAAATTTATCTATAACAAACATAATATACTTATAATTTTAATCTTAATATGCTTGTATGCTTTACACGAAAAATTACACAAGTTTAAATGGAAAGAAATACAGTTGATGTTTTAAAAAAATGTAATGATAGAAATAAAGTTAAAATTATTTAATTTTTTTATATCAGCATTTTTTAAAATATCTATGTAGAGAATATTTTTAAAATAAATATTTTAAATGCAGGAAAATAAAAATACATAAATTTACAAAAACAGCTGTCTACACAACAATATTTAGAATATATGAGTAAACTCAAACTTAAAACAAGATGGAAAATCTTGATTAACATTGGAAAATGAGCTTGTATTAAGATAATTTAAACGCACATGTGTTCACTTTTCTTTTAAATATTATCATAACATTAAAAAAAATTGCGTTTTAATTATTTCCTGCAACAATATAAAAACATATAGGTTTTTTTCATCTTAAGTTTTGATATATTTCCATTTATATTCATTTCTAATAATCACTGGTTTATAATTAGAATTTTAATTTCAAAATTAGAATTTTAAAGTTTGACCCCAAAAAGGAAAAGTTTCCCCCCCTCCAGAAAAACTGGTAAAAACTTATCCATGTGCCATCTAGATGAAATAAACTTAATTACAATCTAGTCTATTTTTACTGAAATAGATCTCAGACAGACATTAGAAATAAAATAATGTGAGATACAAGAGTACCCATGTGAGACATGCGCAAATGCGTAAAAAGGTTAATATTGACATAAAATTGTTTTTTTTTTATTTTTTATCTTATGAGATCAAATTGCACAAATTGATAAACAAATAAAGAACTATTATCATCAAAAACTTTATAGTTTTGAAACACAGTTAAAAAATTGATTAATATTTGAATTGTCATATCTTATATACTATACTACATCAATGAATCAATATAAGACAAATATTTCAATGCATTGATCAGCTTAGAGAGCCAGTCTCTGATATGATCAACAAAAATAAAAGAAATCCTTTTACCAATTAGAAACCACAAATTCCACGACCCAAGTACAGTTAAGAAATGAACTGGCTACTTTCGATTATTGATGATAAACCAGCAACACTCAGATCAGAATATCAAAGCAAAAATAAAGGGGTAACTCTTATAATATAGTATACAAATTTCTATAGAAAATACTGTATTGTATCGGACCTAGAGCTAATTGTACCGATGATTTTTCATGCAAGGGTAATATTGGTGCCAGATTGTACCAAGAAGAATATTTTGAGGATTCTTATCCTGTAGCACTTAATGCCTCAAACTTTAATGCAGAAAATTCTTGCCATGGAAAAAATAATTTTAAATCTTTTTGAACTTGAAAATGAACTTTATAAGATGGTAACATTTGTTGACTCTTACATGCAATTATGTCAGCAATCTATTTTACATCTAGTGATTACTTTCTTATTGGAGAGACTAAGATAAATTAATCCTATGCAACTGCCTCTGGTTTTAAGATTGTTTTACAATAGATCTCTAGCCATTGTGGTATACCTGAAAATAAACCTTTTTGCATGAAATGGCTGTAGGTTACTACAGTCACTTTTACCTCTATCCAGTCATTAATTTTGTTTTGAAATAAAGAAAAATGGGCAAACTTCTTAACACAAAAGTATAAACTCCTTTCCATTAATAGTGTGGAATACTCTTATATTTTTGCCAATCCCAAAGGATATGTTTTGTTGAAGTTTTTATAGCAAACTTTTAACTCTCAATAGGCTATGACTTTCTACATAAGTACTCATACTACAGTGGTGTAATTGTAGACATCTATCAAGTGAAACCATGGTCCTTTATTTACTACTACTAAAGTCCAACACTTGACTTTATCACTTTAAATTCAGACAACTTTAGCAGGGCTGAATTTTATTTGTATCCAAAAGTTTTATGCAGATATCACAATATGGGCATTTACTGTTATAAGGAAAAAATAATGATGCAATAAAAAATAAAACATTTTTGTTGCGTTAGGATGGAACAATATTACACAAGGGTTGCCATTTTTCCCTTATCATATTTGAGTGAAACTATGGGATGCTGTGTTGTAGGAGGGTTACTTGAACTTGACTTAGATGTTATGATAGGAACAGGTAACCGATTTCTATGACACATGCAGTAAAAAAATTACTGTAAGCAAATCTTATTATTAATTTGTATGTTGGCTAGGTAATCTTACCTTTCTAATTAACAAATCAATATGAAAAACTTTTAAAACTGAAATTTTGAATAAGAAAAATTTTTAATTCATTCATCAATCTTAAATACTGCAAAAGAATTTTCTCAAGATGAAAGAGCAATAGCTCAGCATATAGTTGAATGCTTTTAGATAGTCATCCTGTTAATATTTAGATGTGTAAGTGTAAAAATATTTTTTTATGCACAATCCAAATTTTAAAGATTTAGAATGAAAACTGGATATTTAAAGAAATAATAAACAATCTAAATTTTATATTATAAAAATAATAATTTTATCACTAAATGGTTTGGTACAAATTAAACACATATTGAAACAATACACAGATGTGTAAAAAAGATAATTGTAAATATGAAAGCCACAAGAGATGGTCTGCTAGACAAAAAATATGATTTGTATTGAATGTTAGTCTTACAAATAAAATTAAATTATTTAGTCATTAGCGTTATAAATAAAGAAGTGCAAAACTCATATTGTAAAATTATACACAAGCTTCATATACTTTCCTTTTTATTACTTGCATTGTTCATTATGAATTTAAAGTATAGGAATTAAAACAATTATATATAATTCTACATTTTGTAAAAAAATTTTTTAATTTAGATTTTAAATATGTATATTATGCATTTATGCAGTGCATGCATGGATAAACTAAGTTTATTTGCAATGTACCAGTTAGTAAATCATTTTTATAATGAAAAGTATTGTCTGTGCATATGCAGAATATTAATCTTTAATAAATTAATTGCAAGGAATGTTATTTTACATTTTATACATTGAAAGAAAGATATGGAATTTGAATCCCATCAATTTAACAAAACAATGATAAATTACTTAGATAAAATTTTATTATTTAAAGATAAAGTAGAAATCACTAAACTATTATTTAAATTAAACTTTATATAGTAAACTAAATAACATTTTATTTAAAACTTACACAGTAATAAAAACTATTTAGTAATAAATATAATACAATTTTTGGCAAAGTATATAAACTTAATAAATTTCTTTTTTAGTTAGATTATATCAGAATTTTATCAACTTTTTGAAATCAAACACAAAAGAAATATTCCTATGAATTTTATAAAAAATTCATAACTTTCAAAATTTAAAAAAAAAAAAAAAAACTTAATAAAAACAAAAAATGTAATAACCATAGCATTTTTTTTTAACCTCAATTAGTAGGAAGCAAAAACAAATTATTAAATATAAATTTATCATCATAAAAAAATGTAAAAATCTTAAACACATTTATTTGAAGCATGAGAAAAATATGGTGTAAAAACATTGATTTAAAATCATTTTAAGAAAAAAACAAGGTGTGGAAAATTTTAAAACATACATATGCATAATGTAAGTAGATGCAAATGTATATATGTAAAAGTAATTAAATAAAAAAATTTCATAGCAGGATGTGTAAACTTTTTTACATATTCTAGGAATATTTGTACATTTTTATTAATTTAAAGCCAAATTAGTCATTTATTTACTGTAAGAATATAAGATAAATGTTCAAAATACAAATGTCAAAAGGAGTTAATTTTAATGCATTAAGCAAGATAAAAGAAATACCTCTAGTATTTAAATTAAAACATACTAAAACAATACGATCATTTTATACAAAAGCTTTTTTTTTAAAAAAAAAAAAAAAAAAAAAAAAAAACAAGACAATTATTTTACCATTTGAAATTTTATTTTCCAAAGGAAGACTAGAGCCAGTATGAAATGATACAGATTTCGGTCTCTGAACTTGGTTTTGAAGATTGGCACTCCCATTTTCTCGATTTCCTGAATAAGAACTCCAGTCCAAATACGCTAAATTTTCACTACTACCTTCTTCCGATACACTGCTCCTGTCTT
The DNA here is from genome assembly GCA_026290005.1 of Latrodectus geometricus. Taxonomy (NCBI): domain Eukaryota; kingdom Metazoa; phylum Arthropoda; class Arachnida; order Araneae; family Theridiidae; genus Latrodectus; species Latrodectus geometricus. Next base: position 119,855 of record JAPDSC010112073.1, on the reverse strand, counting down.
CACTCATCAATGAGCTACCAGACAGCTGGAGACCTGTCCGGGGTCGATTTGGTATGTCTATCCGAGGAGATCTTCCCACTGGGGTCACAGTGCTCCTATCCATCTCCGTAGATGCATTATCCAATGTTTTTGGGCTGTCATTTGCTTCATCTGAGACAGTAACGCCGTAAGCAAACGCACTGGAAACATCATCAGTTTTTTCTAATTCTTCAGTGGTATCGAGTGTTAAACTCGGATTACTGATTAACTTTTTCGCTTCAGAACTCATTACACAAAATCATTACTGAGCGTAAAATCACTGATCACATCTCGATTAATTCGTTTCTAAATAAATTTATGAAATAAAAA
>JAPDSC010112073.1:84888-119497 GCA_026290005.1 Latrodectus geometricus | reverse complement strand
CCTTTAGAATCTTTTATGTAATTGTTAAATGTGTAAATTTCCTTTAAAAGGAAACAAAAACTTTAAAACACGGAGATATTCCAGCCGCAAGTTTAGCGGCTTTCAGCGCTAGCAGTAAACAAACCTCCAATTGAAATTTCTCTTTTCTGCCGCCAGAGGACACCAAACTGTCTTTCTTTTGTTGCCAAATTCAAATGATTTTAATATCACTGAAATTATGAGAGAATTCATTTTGGAAAAATCACTCAATTTTTTGTCTTGCACATTTTGCAAATTCTTCATCTTAATAAAAGCTATTAACTTCTATTGCGTTTAGTTTTTTTTAAGTGTCTTGTAGAAAGCAAGACAAGCATAACTGAAACAATTTTCTTTTAGAAACTTAATACAAGTTTCTAAAAGAAAATTGTCTCAGTACGATTTTCGTATTAAATTTTCTTTTATAAATCAAATATACATCATCTTTAGATATTTGTGTTTTCTTATTATATTCTACTTTTAATTATAATGTAGACGAATTAATCTAATTCACAAATTTTGATGAGGCCTACATTCTACTGACCGAGAGAAATTCAAAGCGAAGGGATATTGTTGAAAATATGATGATAATTGATATCTACAGAGCTATTTTATAAATTATTTTAAATATGCTACTAGAAACTTAAATAGTGATTGAATATAAAGAACAAAAATGTTATAGAAATATGTGATTGACTGTTTGCATTAATATTCACTTAAAATTATTTTTTCTTAAATTCTAATTTCTCATCCACAAAAATAAAATCTTTGAAAAAATCTTTTTATATTTCTTCTTCTTATACATATTTATTTTCGTTTGTGGAGGCCCCTTTCAATGATAGGACTTTGAACATTTTATCTCCACTTTTAAGACAATAAATAAATGAAGTTACCAAATCCCTATTTTATGTTATAATAAGCAACTTATTATACGCTAAAGCAAATAGAAACTGAGAAGACCTTCTTCATGCATATGAAAAATCTTTTATTTACAGATATAGTCTCTTAGAAGTTTAGGTAACATTTTTAAACTATTGTCAATTGCGTCTTACAGATGTATTGAGAGATGGAGAACTAAGCCATCAAGGAATCATTATTCATATTTAATGTCATGATGATTATGCAAAATGACTTGATATATTGTATTTAAAGCTATATTCTAATAATTAAAAAAGGCAATTACAACTTGAACACTTCATTCACATATACAATTTATACAATCATTACTCTCTTATAATAACTGAACTAGTACAATGAGATGAAAGAATATTGAAAATGATATATTTTCAAATATTTCAGTAAATTCCCACAAATAAATAGTTTGACCAGAATAAAATATAAATGCAAATAGCCAAACTGAACCATCTGGTGAAAAGGGATTAATCTTAGTCAAACCTTTATTTTGAGTCAGTTTCAGATACACCATTTATAATTTTAATTATTATATTGACATTGTCTTTTTCTATTCATGATATAGCTCTTGAAACAGGATAAATTGTTCCAATAAATTTAATTTTTGGTTGTCCTGTCATCACAAATATTTTACGTGGTGACTTTGCATGAGCGTGATATAATTAATTGAACAACATATTTAAGTATTTAAAGAATTAATTAGTTATTCATATCCAATTGAATTTGCAGTTATTGTTTTATATGCTTATTATTTGTGTGTACTGAATGTCAAGAATTGGTACGTGTGTACTGAAGAAGTCACACTTCACGCCAAATTATGGTTCATTTGAAAAAGTGGGGCAGCACACTTTTCCATTCATGTCGAGTGCCAGCACTCGTTAAAAATATGCGCTTACAATTATATAATAAAATTCTTTCTACATATAAGTTAATTTTGTTTACATTTGTAGCACTTATTTAGGGTTTAGTTTTACGCTACATTGGACGTTTATTTTTAAAAAGTCTGATTGAAACAAGAATTCCTTACAAATATATAGGTGAGAAATGTATATATAGGGAGATAGGTGAAATGTATATAAATTACATATATATAAGGAGAGAGAATGTAAGTTCCAGAATTACAAAAAACAAAATTGGTTTTGTTAAACGAAAAGGGAAACAAAAGGGCATAACAACTGTTGTTTCATTTATTGCTGTTAAAGCATGACCATAATTTATTTTAAGTCAATGAAAATATTCGGCAGATAAAATAATTAATTTCCTGTATTATTTATTTTCAACATTAATATTTAAAAATATTTTTATTATGACATTCAACTTATTTATCTTAATATTTCAAACCTGGATATACAAACTGTTTTTAAGTGAAATGATATTAAAAAGAATTAAGAATCACAACAACCATTAGATTATATTGTTATTTAAAACTGTGTTCCATTATATTTAATATTAGTTAAATGATTGTATATTTCCAACAATCAATAGAAATCTTCGAGTAATAAGACATCTGTCATATTTTATTAAGTAATTCTAAAAAATTTCGATCGTAAATAAAAAATAAAAATTTTACCACATTGAAATAATGTGATTCAAACATTATCCACTTATTTATTAAATGTGTTCTTATGAATCTTGATTGAACACCAAATAGTGTAATTCTTAATATTATTGGAAAACAGGTACCTTGCATAATGGAAATAAAAAAGAACTATGACTGCATCCATGCAGAAAAAATAATTAATAGAGTTATTGGGAAATTAATACAGATATCTCTATTTGATTTTTATTGATATCTTCAACTTTTAAGTTTTGAAACATGATATCTCTCCTATTTTAATTTTATAATGTTTTTTCCTACCAACAACTGATTCTAAATGTGCACTTCCTTTTAAACACATCTATAAAATAACTAATAAAAAATAGTAGCTTTGAAAGGGATTACCAATACTTTCCTTTTATGGTTTTAATTGATTGAATATCACCAACTTTAAATAATCTCCATTATTTGGTTAATACCTTATCATGTACCAAGGAAAATGTGAAATAAAAGTTTATGACATAAAAGCATAAATTGTAATTCACTATGCATAATTTACTTTCAGATTTTTAAAAGAATACTTTTTGACATTTGATTATTTTTAATTAATAATTTTTAATAATCATAGGGCTCGATAAAAGAACATTAATATTGATAAAACTTAAAAGTAAAAAACCTAAAAATTTTCTAAATAAAAATCACAATCAAATTGAATATTATATCAAGAATTCAACAAAATCCCAGAAATACGGAAAATTTTTTGCAGGCTCTGAAAACAAAAATGTTAGTTATTTAAAAGTGATGTAACTAAAAATTAAAAGTATTCAATAAAAAGCATCTAATTGAATTTTGGGGATTTTACTCCATTTAAAGCTTGAAGTCAAAATAATGGAAATAGAGGAAAAGAAATTTATGATAGCATCTATTACTCTTGATTGGACTCAGGTTTTAATTCACATCCTCAGAGTATTATGACTTGGATTAAAACTGGAGACTGCAAAAATATTGTGAATAAATAGTTTATTATCAAAAGAATTTTGTGAGCTGTGTGTATGAGTAATATATAACAATGATCGCTTAAAATACAACACACAAGATGGCTCAGTTATATCACAGTCTAATTTATTTTATAGATTACACGCAATGTAAAATGTTAATTAATGAAAACAAAATCTCTGTGAGACGAAGAAAATAATCAGATTAGTAATTAATGGGATTATCACATCTTAGAGAATAACTTAGATTTTGAAGCATTGTATATTGGCCTCCAAAAGTTGAGGAACAATATGTTTTTTGAAGCTCACCATAAAAAAAAAACAAAAAACAAATACAATTTATAGTTCATGTTAGTTCATTTGCAAATTAGGCTAAAAAAAGCCTGTTGTTTCTAATCTTTTGGAGGCCAATGTATGAAAAATGCTTAGAATGAATTATTATATTATATAGATAGCTTATGCTGTTTCATTACATATCTAAAACTATTATATCAAACACTGCTATATTTCGGGGTTCTTGGAAAAAAAAACTTTAGAAATTTAATTTTAAAACTTCTGGCTTATATGTAACTTGTTATATCTTTATTTTTTTAATGCCTTAAGGAAATTATTGATCTCAGTAGTAAATATTTCCTAAATTGAAAAAGAATTTGAAATTTTATTTGTGTTTCTATATAAACTACCATTTTACTGATATTTCGAACTGTTATCAAATAATACTGTTTTAGGAAGTGAAGAAAGTTTGATGTGAAATTTTAAGTTTACTTCTTTATACAAAGTTTAAAGAATCGATCAATCGTTTCATTTCGTAACAATATGTACATATTGTTAAAAGTTGTGCTTTTCGTTTATGTAATATAAATTAGGTGGTCCGTAAAATGTTTCCACCATATACTCCTTTTAAGACCTTATCATATTTTATTCATAACATGCAGCACATAACTTAATTAAATCCTAATTTTAATGAAGAATATGAAAAAGTAGTAAATGCGGTTTATTGGCTTTTTATTTTTATTTATTAGGTTTATTTTATTTTTGTGAGGTATATTATTATTTTTGTAACATTTTTAACCTTAGTTTTACAAATTCGAAATGTGGTGATTGTGCTTGATGCACTAATACAAATTGCATATCATCGTATGATCACAATAAGTAACATAACAAATCAAAATATGTATTCTCTTTAATTAAAAATTTTACTGTCTTATCTGTAGTTACAATACAATTTTTCGAAAATTTAATGTGATGGTTGGAATTGATGCTTTTCCGTGAGCATGAGCATTTCATAATTTGGCATGTATTAATTTTTATAGGCGTGAAATTAATTATCAATATGCAATCGTAAATTAATACGTTTACTATTTAATCTATTTCTAGTTTTTCTTAACAAACTGACAACCCAATCAAATTTTGGCACAATCTAGCAAAGATAAAGAATTTCTAAAAACAATGGCTTGATAATATGGGTTGTTTTGACGTTCTAATAATGTGGGTTGATTTGACGTTCTTTGATAAATATCTTTACAAATTAACTTAACCATTTGTTTGACAATTGATTTTATTTTTTAAATTTTCTTTTAATTCGACAATTTTTTGCAACAAAATATCAGTATTGGTTATGTTACTTGAAAATGGATTTGAAATCATAATGGAATATTTAAGCTTTTAAACTCCTCATAAGAGACATTTAATGACTTGAAATGATGACTGTAGACATAAACGGCATTATCACTAATAGTATTTTTTTTAGTAGAAAGATGCCTAAACTAGCGATCGAAAATCGTTTCGATATAATGAAATAATATGTGGAAATAAATACTCTTTGAAACAAAATCCATGTATAACTGCTTGAATTTGAATGTGGTTCACGCTTTTCCAAGTAAATTATTTTGCATACTGTTAAATAGAAGATATAGCTGAAATGCATATATGCTGTTTGGATTGCTTTGGCTTTGTTACCACAGGTTTAACAATTTCGAAAATGATTTTAATTGCAGAATTAATTAATTTTCAATGAAAGATTCAATCAATTGCCATTCGACAGTCATCGAACTTATTAACGAAGAAGTAAATTATTAAAAGTTCATATTAATTTCATAAAACTTAGAGATAAAAGGTAATTTCTCATTCAAAGCAATAAATTTTATTGTTTTTATTTTAACAAACCAATTCAAAACAGAATGCAGATTTTCTTGAAAATCTTTGGCAAATAAATATTGCTAACTGAAAAAGCAATGTACTCTTGAAGTATTTTTTTTTAAGCAAAAATTATTGACTTTTCCCATCATTTATGGTGCACCTTTAAAAGATTTGGAACTATAATTAGTTATAAGAATTTCATTTTGTTGCCTGTAAAAAATTTAAAATAAAATGAAAATAAATATAACAAGTCATTATTAAATCAACTGTTACAGCAAATATTTGAAAGAGTCACCATAATTTGTATTATTAAGTTAAAAAAATTCAATTAACTTATTTATTTTTTTACTATTAAAAATTAGAAGGGGTTAATTGAAAGCTTTGCGTACTTATGATAGAGAATTGGGAATTTATTTAGTTTTTTTCACCAGGAAATGGAATGTATATAAAAAATTCATCAAATTTATTGCTGAATAAGTTAAATATTTACATCGATTATGTTAATCATAAAAATGTTTCATGATTTGCTTGAAATTAATAACGAAAATAAGATTAAAGAACAGAATTCATTTACTAAATATATTAAATAAAAAAAATGAAAAAATTATATTTATATGGATATCTCAGAGTTATCCCACAGAAAAAAAGAACACATTTCCTATTTAATATTATTTATTGTATTAAAATAAATTACTAACGAGATATTGAATTCAGAACAATAAAAGTTTTTTCTTCAGTTTAAAAATATTTTTCGTATTGTCTTTCAATGGGATTTCCCATTGTTTAAGATTACTTTTGGAAATCATTTAAATTCAATCTGTCACCATATCAAAGAAAGATAACGTGCTTATATGACATTAGAATTAGATATAAAGCCATTCTTCCTAATAAATTATTCTTTCAACACCGGTAGATTTTTAGATAAGATAGTTTGAAGTAATTCATCTCCTATTCTTGGAAAAAGTAAACCCACTCATGATTAAAAATTTATTGCCATTTATACATGAGTATCATAAAAAAAGATATGGAATTTGTAATAAATAGGAAATCCCTTCAAAGAGATAGATGTGTATGATATATATGTTTAAAATCATGAGTATAAAATCATAATGCTTATTTTAATAATGCTTCAAATAATTTGCATACAATAGGTCACAGTTAATGAGATTATTACTCCCTAAATATTTTATTTCTTTATGAGGTGGAATGTTTCTTGTTTTTCATTCAATTGGTAGGTATTCCTGTTCTTTCTGACTAAAGATGACGGAGAAATTATTGCATAATATTATTAAGATCACGTATATCTTAAAAAATTATATATTTTCTGAAATCTGCTTAAATCTATTGAAAGAAAAAAGTGGAAAAAGTACCTATAATTTCTAATTGAGCAATTAGACCATATTTTTCAGAAGTATTCAAAGAAGTCATAAATATTTGAATCCATATAATTTAAAATAATTAGTGTAAAAATGGAATCAGAGAGAGAGAGAGAGAAAGATAGAGCCATTAATTTTTATAATTGTAAATTTATTACTTTTAAGTGAAATTATTCAATATGTGGAATACCAGAAAATATTAACCAATAAATAACTAATGAAAAAAAACCAGGAAAGTAAAAATGAAATGAAGTTGATTACAGACCAATTCACAATATTTCTTTATTTTTATTTTATCCTGTGTAAATCTTTTAGTTATTATTATATCATTTAATCACAACATATGTATCTAAAGATGTTAAGTAAATAGACTGTTTACATGGTACTTGATATAAACTTCTTGTTGGTGAAAAATTGACTAAGAATAATCTACATTGAAGTAGTTGTATGTTTGGCTTAAATTGTCAACATCAATTTTTAATATTATGGAACATTATATTCCAAATAGATTTTAATATTTTGTTCAACTATATTGTATTCGCTTTTAAGCACTTCAGCTGTATTGCTTTTAAAATTCCTGAAAATTTCAATCTTTTTCTAAATCGAGTCTTTGATTTATCTCAGTTTTCTTGCCTATAAAAGAAAAGAAAAAAATATCTAAAGTAGGAAATATTTTAAATTTTACAAAATAGAAAGAATGTTAAATATTTTGTAATAAAATATCAACATAAGCCCTCGTGATGTACAATAGAATTTTTTAAACTCAGAAGAAATTATATTAATTAAGAATAAACGTTTTCTTACGTTGAAAGAGAACGTTTTTAGTGACCTATATTCCAAACGGCTAATATCATTTTCAAAAAGAGCATATCGATTGTCTCAAGCGGTAGTAGTTGCAGAATGGTCAGTATTTGGTCTCTGATTCAAAAGTTAGTGAGCTCAATTCATAGTTCGAGCTGACATGTTCGTTACGATTCAGAATCAACTTTAAAATATAAACCCCGGTCTTAGTGTGTGTGTGATTTTTGTGTTCGTAAAATGACCATGTAGAGTGGTGAATCATATCTTAATTATTTTCCTGGAAAACTGCTAATATACTGCATGCTACTTCAAGTTTTTTTTAAAGGTGTTAGGTAATATATATAGCAAATATATATAGAGTCTACCATTTTTATGCCAAGAATGATTAATTATAATTTTAGAAACGTATTGATTAGATAAAATTTTTGCTGTAAATCCTGATTTTAGAGAAAAAAGTGATAGAGCCATCCAAATACCTCTGAAATCTCGAAAACATAATTTGGGCCTTCGTGTGGATAAATTTATATATTTCTTTATTTCTGTTTATAAAGGTTCTAAAAGTCAAAGTTTGGAATGTATTGATTTTCGCAGCTCCCCTTTATGGAGGACAAACGGCGATGTTAGCTGAATGTTTAGTGTTCTGGTCTTATTTCAATTGTTCATGTGGGTTCTATTCACATTCTAAGCATGGATGTTTATAGAGGTTTTGAGTCAAATCAAAAATTCACGTTTAAGTGGGATTAGTTTTCTTAAGCTAAAAAGAGACCATAGTATAACAAACAAATAAAGCAAAACCTTCTGGGAATTCCTAAAAATATGTTAGAATAATTAATTGTAAACTAGTGAATCTAATTTAAAAATAAAATTTTGCAAAAATAGACATACAAAGCAATTTTTAATATCTTAAAAAAAAATAATTATTAACTAGAAGCAAATATTCACCTTGGGTTTCATTAATAAAATTGAGTTTTTCATAAGTAAAAACTGTGCAATTTATTATAAAAATAATTTCTACTTTCGAATTTTATTAAATATTTCGATCTACATTATATACCTATAGGGAAACTCATAAAAATGTTAGTATGGATGTTCTAGAGCGGGGTAGATTGATTAGTAAGAAAATTTCGCGCTTATATCAGTTCGCTAAATGTAGTCACCCATAAAAGGTCAATTTGGATAAGTATCAGGAAGCCCGGTACCTGTCTACAAAGAAATTCATTTCTCGTAAAATATGGGGGTAAATTAAAGTTTTATTATGGAATTCTAACAAAATTGAGAAAATATGTTTGATAAAGCCAATAAATTTTATGAGTCAGAGAGCAAATAAGATAATTTTTATTACTGTACCAAAAAATGTGGCAAATCATTAAATAGACAATAAAATCTATCACCAAATATCAAGAGACTGAGGCGCAAGACTAAGCCGTAACTTTAATATTGAATGCTCGAATAAAATTTTCTGTTTTTCCATCATTTGGATATATTCCTATAGGAAAGAGAAATTTAAAACTTTGCTAATAACACTCAATTCCTGATTAAAAAAAAATCCCATAGCAATGTATTCTCTAATCTATTACCATGTTGCTGATGAAACAAAGTTGGGTTTGGACCAAAAAATACTCAAATTGTTCTCTTGTCTGTATTATAAGGACTTAAATGTTGAATTTTTTGTCTCATAATAATATACAAATATATCTCCCAGTTTTCGAATTTTAATGGAATTCCGTATAAAATCATTAACGGATGAAATCGTACTTCAAAATCATATGTTGATTAGTTGCTTATAAGCAAAACAAATAAGTTTAACATTTGAAAAATATTTTTGATCCTTAGCATTTTATATCCAACAATTTGGTTTCCTTTAGTGATCTTCGCCCAAATCTTACAAAAAAATGCCAAATAAAATGAGAATTAAAATAAATAAAAGAACGAAGAGAGAGTGCCTTATTCTTCTGGCATACTTGGCATACCTTATTCTTTGGATACGTGGTATCTCAGTACATGACATTCTCTTAGAGTAGAATTTATTTATTTATTTTTTTATTCATTAAATGATGAATCATATGCACCAAAAATTTTCGAAGCACCCATAGTGACAAATATGCATGCTAGAAGTTACGCACATTGGTCTTTCGTTTACAACAGCATCTGGTACTGAATGCTAGATCTTTTACTTTGATGACAGTAGGTTTTTTATTAGGTCAAGGGTACACATTAAAAATATATAGCCAAAAGATGTAAGATAAAATATATAATAATCATTCTGCTTGTAAAGAGAAAATTTTCCTAAGGAATTAGCGGTGCAATCGATTTTAGAAAAAAGATTTAATTTAGAACATATATTCATATAAAATGCATTTGCGACAGCAAAAGCAAGTAGAATTTAATCCACATTGATATTACTTTCATTACTGCAAACTTTAATATTGTAGATAAAAGCAATTGACAACATTAATAACATAAAGAATTTTGAACCTTTTATAACGAATATATATAATTTAAATTTAATTAAGATATTTAGTAAGTCTTACTGAGAGCGTAATTTTAATTTACATTTTTAGTTTATTATTTGCTGTAATTCACTTATGTTTAATTTTCTGAAATTATTGTTAAATATGTCACGCACGATATTCATTGTTATTTATTTGCTTATTTTTGTCATTTAACCATAAACAATATAACAATGACTTCTATAAACAATATAGCAATGAATAACAACGTATTGTCAATCAATTGTAGGAATATTTAATTAGATTTTAAAAAATTTAATAATTAAGAAACATAATACAGGAGAAAAACAAATCTAATAATAAATGTTAATGGTTTTTTAGTGGAAAAAAACGATGTAATAGAAATTAATTCAGTAAAACAGAGGAAAATATCCTGTATATATTTGCTACATTCATCTTTTTAAATACTATATTCGTAATAAATTTCTCTTTATTGGTAATGCAGAGATGAGAATCAACAAATTGACCGTGCGATACGTCAGTAAATTAACTTTGCTTGAGTTTCAATCAATGTTTTATCAGTAATGATTAGTTTCATTTAGATATAATAAACAACGATATAATTTACAACGAAAAGATGCATTTATTGTAAATTTATAAATTAAAATAAAGATATCATAAATAAGAAACAAGATATTTTTATAAAAATTATGTCATAAGTGTATAGCAGTGATCTATTAACCTAAATTTGCTGTTGGGATTTGTTCAAATCATATTATTCTAAGCTTATAAGGCAATTTCTAAAAAATTAGAGAAAAAATTTATTCTAAAAAGAATTCTTTCAGGGTCACTGTTCATTGTTAGTAAAATTTTAATATCATATAAAACAACATGATATTAAAAATATTTTTGGCAAGTTTTCAAAATGAAATAATATTTTTCAATGATTTTGTTTCCCTTTCGTTTTTGTACTCTTGGTACGTGATTATTGTACATGTACACATTAAATATTCAAAAACGCAATATAATCTACTTAGTCACGTTCAGATACTTGGAGATTTTAAAATGCGATAAAAATGAGATTAATTTTAAAATCACCAAAATATATTATATCACTAAAGTTATATATATATATATATATATATATATATATATATATGAAGTTACCATAATATTATATTTTATATTTAATTTTATATGCCTTGATAAACAAATATTATTATAAATTTAAATGTTAATTCCTTTTAATTTTTCAAGATATAAAATGTTTAAAAAATGTAAAATGTTAAATCTAAACAACTGAAATAATCCTCAATGGAATTTTTATAGCACATATTTCCAATCATGCAAAAATTGACATAAGTAACTCATGGTAAGTAGCTAGTAATTTAATTTGGCAAAAACCATATGAATTGATAAATATTTTGATAATTGATAGTATTTTGTTACTTTTAAGTTTTTGTCTTTCACTGTTTTTTCAATATAAGTTTAAATTATAAGGAAGCATTTTTTGCAGCACGTAAAAAAGTTACCATACTTGTTTTAAAACTTTTCTTGGTGAAGATATAGCTGCACAAAATAAGTAAAGATAAATATTAATGCTTCTTTTGGTATTAATGTAATGTTCACTTTAAATACTTTGATTTAAATAGAATTTTTTCACGGTTAACTTAATTTTTGCGTTAATTTTGTAATTTATAAAATACAATCGGAAGTCTCATTTTCTATTCTATTCTAAAAACTATAAATTTCTTAAGAAAAATGTAATATTCAACTGAAAGGAAGTAATATTAATGTAGCACAAAAAACCAGTATAGTATTTTTATTCAGAATGAAATAAATTATAATATAAATAAATTTGCCTTTGTTTTAATTTCCTAATTAATGTTTTTATTCTGGGCAAATCAAAGTTAAGATGATAAAAGTACACTAAATTTTTAAGTTAATAAGCAAAGATTAATTTAAGCAAATATATATAGCTTTTTCTATATCATTATATTCATGAAGTAATATATCTAAAAAGATAATAATTCAATCAACTTTAATTAAGTAAAATGACCTATTTGAATGTATTTCATTTTTTTGTAAAATGAATAAAAGCAAAATTTGTTTGAATATTTTATTTGTACTCAAATTATATTCTAATTTAATTACTTAATGAAAATAATATATGTCTTAGGGTCAAACATATTTAAAAATATTATTCTTGAGGTTAAATTCAAAAAGTTTCAAAATTCTCTTCTTGTTAGTGCATTGAATCAATTATTTTTAATTTTAACTAGAGATTAATCATTACAAAAAAAGCAAACGATTTTAATTAGTTGTACTAAATAATTGAATGGAGACTAATTATACCACAACATAAGCAAACAATTATAAAGGCATATTTAAATAGAGAAATTTTCTATTTCTATTGAATTTAACTGTTACTGAAGAAAGAAATTGATATAATTAAATTTAGCTTATTTTTATGCATTAAAATTGCCTTAGAAAATTTATATAATTAGATATCAAAGGTTTAAACATGCATTAAAAGTAAAATAGTTCATAATAATAAGTGACAAACAGACACATATATATATTATATAAAGTAAATAGGAATAAATCAACATTTACTATTGAGGATAGAGATTTATTAATCACATACCTACAGTAGAAATGAACTTTTGAGAAAAGACAAAAATTGTAAATATTGATTACAACAAAGTCTTGCAAAACTGTATTAATATAGTTTTTAATGGTAAATAGAAACAGGAAGAGTAATATACATGGTATTAGATTAATGAATATACACGTGAATCCTTCGATTCCTAGATAATTTCTACAGTTAGGTGGAGAGAGATCATTTAATCTTTGATGAAACCATAATTGAGCAAAGCTCACATATGAAGCATTCATTTGCAGTTGATTTGGGCCCAGAATATAATTTGACCTCTGGCAGAAGATCTCAATCGATAATGATGTATGCCATTCATATAATGTACATTATTCTAGGCTGAAAATCATTAGAAATCAATCATATGATACAATGAAGGAAACAAAATTTAAATATTCAAGGTTATTAAATCTCCACCTTAAAGTTTTAATATTTTGATAAATTTTCGAGCACTTACACATTTTTATTACTATTATGTTAATATGTTTCAAACACTATGTTATTGGGCAAATTATTTAGTTTTAACCGTAATTTGTGCACTTAGTGATTGATAGTATATACATGCAATACCTTATTAAAACTTAACTAATGACTTTTATTCTCGTTTGAGATGGAAAAGCTTTCAATTAGGAAAATGTTTAATTATTTCTGCCCCTTGGGTTGCAATTTGATTTTTCATTTCTTTGAACATTTTGTTTTCACATACAAACCGAAATATCTAGAAAATGTATAACCCACTAAACAGAAGGTGAGATATTTCTGAGTCGTTTATAAAATTGTAATCATTTGTTAAAATTTAAAAATTCACAGAATTTATAAAGAAAGCATTGCAAGAAGAGTAAGAAAGTTGTGTGTATTGTTTAATATGATTATAAACACAGATAAAAGTAAGCACTCTAAACTCCATCGAATTTAATATTCGATGTCTCTTAATGAAAGAGATCTTGTACTTGACTTATAGTTTTACGTGAACTTCTGGATTAAAATAAATATACATATTAACTTTCGCACATTTATTTATATGCACATTTATTAAATTTTAGGGATAATAGTTACAAACAAGTATTGAAATGTATATCGGGTTTTAAAAAAAGTTTTCCACTACCAGTAATTTCGTGAGCGCAAATAATTTACGATGGTGTGTTCTCTTACATTTTGACAAATGATCTTTGGTACTTGAAAGAAGTGTACTTGATTTAGAAAACTATATTGTGAAATCTGTAAAAACATATCGTTATCATAAAGTACAAGGTATTTGAAATGGAATTATCACGATATCATAGTAGAACCATCTTTTACTTCCAGTTCTGTAGAAAAATGTTAGCTACAGAATGCGCCTCCAAATTGTATGTACAGCTTTAGGTACTATTATTATATCATAGGATACTGTGAAGGTTTGGTATTGAAAGTTTAAAAACAAGAACTGTGACATTTAAGAAGGAGACCATTCTTGCCGACATATTGATATTGATGAAGCTCGGTTGCGAGATCTTGTGGAATAAAAATGCATTCAACCACTCGAGAACTAGCAAAGAAATTAGAATTTAAATTTGTGTTTTTGTAGTGCTAGACATCACATAAATTTTTTGTTCAAGTTTAATAACAGAGTGCCCTCAGGATCTAACTCAAGCAAATAAAAGCAGGCGTACACAGGCGTCCTATTTATCTGCTCGAATATCAACGCAAGGATAAAATTGGGGATCAGAACGCCACTTGTGATGAGAAGTTATAACCTTAAACAACACAAATTGAAAATGGATTTGGTCTGTGTCCGGTGAAACCTTCAGTAGCGTCTGAAAGCATACTTTGACTAACAAAAAGGTTATACTTTGTATCTGGTTTCCGCAGCATTATCCACAAAGAATATCCGAAAAAAGTTAAAACCACCCACAGTGGATGTACAGAAGTATGCTAGTCTGTGTTGAATTTGCTACCAAACTTCGAACTGAGTTCAGCATTACAACTAGCTATATTCTTTCCTCAATAGAGTTATTTCACATTTGGAATTCAG
The DNA here is from genome assembly GCA_026290005.1 of Latrodectus geometricus. Lineage (NCBI taxonomy): Eukaryota > Metazoa > Arthropoda > Arachnida > Araneae > Theridiidae > Latrodectus > Latrodectus geometricus. Next base: position 104,605 of record JAPDSC010112073.1, on the reverse strand, counting down.
CACAGGACGTCCGCAATGAGGTTGATCTGTTTTTAGACTTGCAATCACCAAATTTCTGGCACGAAGTCTTTGAAAAGTTACAAAAACTTAGGCGGAAAATCATAGATTTGGATGGTGATTACCACCCTTACTTAGAGTACTGCTTTTATGTCTTTTCTAGCTTCATTGAGATTTTTTTTGGTGGAAAAAATTTGTTACATAATGATATATTGGTTCAAATTTTGTTACAACACAATATAAAGAGCTAAGAATAGGATTTACAAAAGTGAGTTGATGATATTGTAAAATAATAGTGATGGAATCTTGGGGAAAATAATTCTGAGTAATGCGATTAAATGATGAGGTTGATTTATGAATTAATGCCACCTTTCGATATTTATTCCTACCATAGGTAAAAAAATAATTGAGAATGACTGATTAAAAAGCTTTAGTAACACAGTAATTGCTGATAGGGATATGATTGAATTTGCCGTTTTCTTGTTATATACAGTTGTAACATTTTTGTTTACAATTGTAGCATTATAGTAATTAAACTAAAATAAGTTAAATCATTTAACAAATTTAAGCTCATTGGTTTGCTTATTGTATATTTTTGAAGATTCGAATTATTTCGTATAACCTCGTTCAGTCTTTTTAATTATATTATACACTGATCCATGTGTTTTTCTAAAAATGATGAATAAAGTACAGAAAAGATATTCTATTCAACAGAAACATAAAATTTGTAATTTTCTCTGAAATTAATATACAAAGAAATAACGATTCAAACAATAAATCACTCCGAAATGTTTTTATTTGTATGCATTAGATATATTATGCATTTATGAAAAAACTATGTCATTAAAATTGGAAGGTTAGCTTTAAAAGTTTGTGTGAGATAAATTTCGAATAATATATGTCAATAATTGCTCAAACAAAATTTTTTAAATAATGATGGAAGGATGAATGATATTTCTTTCTTTCGGTAGCATCTCCAAATTAATTGACTAATGTCTCTTGACTGTACTCAAGTCTATTAGATCTGATATATAAATAATAATACTTGCTTATAATTATTAAAACCAAATCCAATACAAGTTAAAATATGTGCATGTGCTTAAAAATGCAGTATATAAAACTTGTTAGTTTAGTTTTCTTCTTCAGGAAATTGTCTTAAGTATGCATTTACTTAACGACTTGATGTAAGCAAATTGAAAAATTTCAGGAAGCTAAAATTAAAAGAATAAATAATAAAGTTTTATAAAAGAAGTTTTTTTGATTTATGTATGAAATATTGTCTGGAACATTTCTCGTAATGTTTCACAATCTGTGCTTAAATAAAATTACAAAATATATATCCCTTTTCATGGTATTTTATTAATAAGCAATACTTTATACTCACAATTCTTTTTTCATATCATAACAGTTTTATTTTTTAATTCTTTTAAATATACTTCCTACTTTTGTTATAGGTCAATTGGTGGTAAACTAAAAATGAGACATACATATTTACTCAACTATGATTAGAAGTTCAAAGTTTTTTCAAAATTTCCGCAACTGTTTCGAGCTCCACGGAATTGGAAATGTTATAAGGTATACTTCTCAATGGAAATTAATGGAATCTATTATATATTTTTATTGTGAAGGTCTCCGCTATTCCAAGAACTTTCCTTTTAGTAATACAGCAGCTCTTAACCGTATTTTTATTTTCTATAGTGCTTCCTGTTTGAAGTAGGATTTAATCAGTTAGTTATCTTTGCATATATCATCTGTCCCTCCGAAAAACAACTTGAATACTAATCATTATTCCAAAAGCATTCGAGTACATACAATGTAAAATGAAAAAACAATCAAATTTGTCTGTAGTATAATTTCGTGAATGAAATTTGAATTCTTTATCGTATTTATTTTCTCATTCGAAGTTTTATTTAAGGATTTAATCACTTCGTTTCTGCAAAACAAAAGTGGCTACATCTAGAAGAGTTTGAGTTTGATGTAGCATGAATGTCACGATGTAATGATGCATAAATGTCATAAAATGAAAAAAAAAAAAAAACACACATAAAAAGTTATCAAAAATTATTTGATGATATTTGGTTGAATGGAATTTGCAATGAAGGTGCATTTCAAATTCTAATATCTTTTTACCGTAAGACATTTCGATTCGGTTCATGAGAAAAAAAAATCATATACAAAATATCAAGTAATTCACTCTTTTTTCTCTAAGAATAAATATAACTTATATGAATTCTGTATTATTTTCATTTCATACGTTCAATACCTCTCGATAGAAGAATTTTGGTCTTTTTTTTTTTTTTTTTTTTTATCTTGTCCTGATTTTTTTATGTATATGGGGAAATATTTTTCGATTTGTTGACGAAAACTATTCCTTCGTGCCTGCGTTTGTTATATTTGGTTCACGAAAATAGAATATTTTCGAAATGATGAAAATGAAAACAATATTCTGAAAAATATGAAAGGAGGAAATATAAATTGAATTTCGTAATTAAAATTTAAACACAAATTCAATTAATAATGACAAATCTAATAATGTTTAATCTGTAGTTTTGGAATCATTCAATTGGATTTTGACATTCTAGTTGCCGGTTTTGTTCAAATTTCTTTCACTTAAAAGAAGTGAATAGCTTGAAAATAAATGATCGAGAGTTGAGTAGAATTCATAGTTTTCATAACTTCCGAAGAGAATGATGATGACATTCCCAAGTGCTTGGTTTTAAATTTTATTCGCATGGAAAAGAAGAGAGTTTGAAGAAAACAAATTATCAAAAGTATCCGAGATTAGTGCTTAATTCGCAGTTTTCACACAAAAATCTTTATTCGCATGGAAATGACGAAATGATTGAAAAGTAAATTAAAAGTTACAAAAGTCAGCGAGTAATACATGATTTTGGGAGTTTCAGAGATTAACATTTCCCTTAAACTTAAATCTAAATATCATATCCCTTAACAAAAATCAAATTAACTTAATCTTAATATCATTCTCATGGGAGGAAGAAAAGTAATTGATGAATAAGTTTATAGAAAATGAGCGAGATTTGGGACGAATCTTTAGTTTTCAGGGTCATTAAGAAGAATAATACTTTTTGGATATCATCAATATTCAAGTTTAGATCAATCGCCTGAAAAATTTATACTAAAGAAGTATAAAATACTTAAACTATATATATAATTGAGATAAACATCAAAATCATAATTTTCAGTTAGCCAAGCTGATGCGATTATCACAGCTTAAAATTAAATATAGATATGTTAATTCTATTACATAATAATTAGATATAAAAGGTGTGGCATTTAAAAATAATTGAAATTAATGCTTTTTAACAAGTAATCGTAATGTTTGGGTTCAATGGGTTCTTTTATCAAAATTAGTCAGTCATTCCGTGACATGTAATAAGCAACTTGCGTTTGAAGATAAAATGTCAAAAATGACAAAGAATAATATGTCCGCAAGTTATATGTTTTGTGTAAAGATAAAATTATAAGATTTTACTTCATAATTTGTTTATCTTCATTTTTTAAAATATATATAAATAATATTATGTTCGACAGATTTTACTTTTCTTCTTGTTTAATAATAAGGGATAAATAAAAATTCGAGCATAACAAATATACTGGAGTGATTCAGAAAGTATCAATATCAAAAAGTTCATTCAATATTATAAAACTCACGCCTTTATAACTTCCAGAATCTCAATTAAAATGAAATGTATTTTTCAAAAACAAACGCTCTAATGACGTGAAAAATGGTTAAATATTAAAACGAAAAATGTAAAATATTTTCTAATAGTTATAAATTTATTAGAATACTGAAATGTAGAAGAATTTTGGAAAAGAATATGAATTTAAAATTCAAATTATCTCGCATAATATGCTGATTTCATAAGGAATTATTTATAGAATTTTTAATTTTTCTATTTCACATCTCCATATTCTCATAAATATGTAGAGGAAAAATAATTAGAATTTTTATTATCCATGACGGCCAGGAAAAGGATGAATGCATATTTAATAAATAATTTGATCTTTTGCATGCATGAAATATAATCCATTTCTTTTAGTTTTCATATCAATTAACTGGAGAAACAGGAAGCTATGAAAGAAGATCCAAATAAAAATATTATTGAATATTTATATTTTATGTGATCGTAATAGAATTTAGAATAATTTAACAGCAAAATGAATTTTGCAAGTTCACATTCATAAAAGTATTCATAAGTGTATGTCATTCCGTATTTTGATGTCAATTTAATTGGTTAAGAGAATAAAAAATGAGGAATGAAAGAAATTTTGCATTTGTTAATTGGGAATAGAAAACAAAGTGTTTCATCAAAAAACAGAACTAATTTTTTTTAATAGTATTTTTTTTACTCAGTAGATTGTTGTATACCAAAAACTAATACCTGTGGCAATTTGGAAAGATACTTAATTAATTAGGTATTGCAAAGTTGCACTGTTTTCAGTTTCTTAACGTATTTGATTATACATTATTTTTTTTATAATTAGAGATATTGTTAGTTTTGCTTATTGTATTTTTGGAAGCAAAATTTTCTACAAATATTTGTGCGAAATATTTGTAGAAATAGAAAAATAACAATTTCTATTTCTTTTTTTCTTTACGCAAAAATGTCGCATGAAGTTAAATGTAAATTTCCTGTTATGTTTCAATATTGAGTCACAAGCAACGAAATTTCTTTAACAGCTTGCCTTCTTTTTATTTTAAATGGATTGACCCTGATAACCCATACTTGTGCAAGATTTATCAGAAACATTAGACACTGCATACTTTTTTTGAGGGACACAGTAAAGCATTTTGCAGAAATTTACCACCTATAGATAAGGCATAACATCAAGTAATTTACTGCTATGAAATAAATCATATCCCTTTCCATTTTAGATAAATAAAATAAACAAGATGACGCAATCTTAACGGCCGTCTTTCTCAGTGAATTTTAGGTGATTTCTCTTGCTGTTTTTCCTCATGAGTTTGGAGATACATCAAAACTCAATCAAAAGTAACATTAACAAATATAGAGGGAAAATGTAACAATACTGTATTGCACATAAATATGCACTGAACTCAATTTCTGGATTTAAAGTCTATGAAAAGTTGGTTATATATATATATATATATATATATATATAACGAATTTTTTTAATAGTGGGTACTAAGAAACAGCAAGGCCTAAAACTGCCACTCATTTATCGTTACTTGGTGGGCACCTGTGAACCAAATCATGGAGGCAAAGTAGCATTAGCCATGTCACACCATAACAAACTCGTTTATAAGGTGGGCCACATTCATTCGTCATCTCAGAAAAACGGACAAAGAAACACAGAGAGAGAAAAAGGAACATCCATGCTTAAGAGTTAGGACACACAATGATAAGCCATCGACTGGTTACTAGGGAATACATATCAATAAAGAATGGGACTCCTTTATACGACTTTATATCACAAAATGGATAGCCTTACGAATGAAAGATATTGAGTCATTCAAATATCACTCACGTACACCTTCAGACATGATTTTTCCTAAGGAAAGTCATATTATTCAAATATCATCAGGAGAAAACAAAGAAAATTCTCAATCATTCTCCCCAACCGAAATTTCTAGAGAAAACAGAAGCATAAAATTCATCTTCTGTTGTTTAATAGAACTCTTTCTAAAATCAGGATAGAACTAGAATAGAAAGCAATAGAATCTCGAAGCATTCACTCCGAATAGTTCGATATACTATTAGGCTAAACCTGCAGTCCTTTTTTTTGGTATCTCGCCGTAATCAGAGAAGCCAACAGGTTTGAACATATCTCCATGCCCAAGAAAGTTCAGCGTGCTTATATATATATATATATATATATTGTACAACATATAGGAAGGTACAAAATAGCATAAAAAGAAGTCACCAGACAATTATGGTGTTATAAAAATTATCATATGTATACAATGAACAAATGAGAAGTAAAGGAAGAGTTCTTTTAATATGGGGTATGATACCCCAGGGAAGCAATGCAACATAAGCAGAGATGTGTGATGCTTTCAATTATGCGGTCTATTAATTGCGTAGGAAGAGCAAACCATTGATCTTCCAAAGCAGTTGAAAGCATGGCTAGGACTCTAGGAGGGGGAATGGAGCACAGCCGCATGTCGTCCTAGAGTGTCATTAATATGCTCGATTTAATTAAAGACCGTGATTGAGCTGGCCAAAGCATACGCTCAATCGTTTCCTGCTCAAGATAATCTTCCAGGATAAGAGCCCCGTGTAGTCTCGCATTATCATAATGTAGCACGAAAGAATCACCGATTGCCCCACCATAAGGATGCACATAAGCATTCAGGATGTCATCTTTATAGGTATGAACATTAATATTTCCACGGAAAAAGACATAGAGGTCTGTGCATTTACCGAAAGAGATACTACTCCCAAGGCAGATGCTAACCGATTCGTAATCATCTCTTTCACGTATGTTTGATGGATGAAAACGATATCCATGTGCTCTGCAAATGAAAATGAGTCTACTATCGCTTTCACGGCTAAACCTTGATTCATCTATAAAGAAAAAAGCCCTCCGTTGATCATGCGTCCAGAGGTTGTGTTCTGAGTGATTGTGTGCCAGTGCTCTGCTAACGTTCTTATTGCAAATGTTCCAGCCTATGGTGTGACGTGAGCGAGACTCAAATGCTTCGCATAAAGACCAAGTTTGTAAAGCCATTATATATACTATTCATTCTAGTCTCATAAAAGCCTCGACTATTTTGCATAATGTCACACTGTTCAGATCCTTACCAACATATTTAAATTTCATTGAGATTGGCTTATTTTATATGCCATCACAATTTTGTTTTTACTCTCAAGGAATTCAAAATAAACATACAAGTTAAAATGAGGACAGTTTTTAAATTTGTATTATCACTTCATCTCAGGATGTCAGGATGTGTCATAGTCCTTACTTTTTCTCTAAAGGCAAATGGTGATGGCTGAACTGGATGTCTGGAAACGTAATAGAACTAAAGGAACAAAAATTATAAATTAAACATGTGAAGTGTCATATTGAAACAATTTACATTTTCCTTAATACATCTGCATATCCGATAATCAGGATTTTTTAATATTTTTAATAAGTGTCCGCTTTACTTCTGATACTACAGCAAGTTCGAATATATTTTGAGATGGTTAGTAAAATCACGTGACTATACTTATGTAAAATGAGAAAGGCTGTACTATATTTTCCTACTCAGAGCTTGTAATAATATACTGGGGTTTTTCTTAAATAAAATGCAATGTCTTATAAATGGTCTTATGTATATTAATTCTGAATTAGGTATCATATTTCACTATTCATCTAGAATAAAATAATAGTTTATTATAATTAATAAAATTAATACATATATACATACATACATACATACATACATACATACATATATATATATATATATATATATATATATATATTAAGGGGGAAAATTCTTAAATTTTAAAATACAGATATCAAGACGAAAATTACGCATTTTAACAATATAAATCTCATAAGAAGGGCTCTAAATGCCATTCTTATGGGATTATTTAAGCAGAAATAAATTATTTCGTTTTCTTATTTTTACAAACTTTACTGTATTTTATAAAATATATAAGTATATATATACTTCATATTTCTCATTCATTTAATCAAGCAAAATGGGCAAAATATGAGTTAAGATTTAAAAGATTTTGAAATTCATTTGAAAATATTAGTATCAAATTGTATTCAAATTTTTTCACGAGTTAATCAAAAAAAGGACTTATTTAAATATTTGCTTTCATTTGTGTTAAGAAACTGGCAAAAGGAAAAGCTGGAAGAGTCCTTATCTCCCGGAAATAGCATGGCGGCGAGCGGACGCGGCCGGTTCTTGTCAGTCGAATTCGTTTATCAGTGCAATGAGTATGCTGCCCGTAGAGATTTTCAGCGAAGGCTGTTAACTTAGGATTGATGATTGTTTTGTGTGGTCCACATATTTCCTAAAGAGGTATTTAACATGAAAATTATGTTAAAGTATTGTTGCGTCGAGAGAATAGAAGTTACAATCATGAAAAAATAAAAATAAAAAACTCTAAAATTTGAGTAAAATATCTGAAGGAAACTGAGCACATTTCTTAGAAAAGGTTAAATGTTTATTATTCTCAAAGAAGGTCAAATGTGTGATTGCTCAGTAAAAAATGTGCTCTTCCATTACTAAAAACCACTTATGTATGTTTTTGCATTAAATGTAACTATAAATTAATAATATAATAATAATGAATATATTCTAAAAACAAATAAGAGAATTATTCATTTTCCATTTCAAAAATACTAAATATATTAGGACATGCATGTGCGGAGAATTAGATTATATTTAATTTCCCAAAATTAATAAAAGTACTTAAAAAATTGGAAAATCAGCAGCATAAAAATGTAAAACTATGCTGATGAAGGATTTAAAAATTTACATTTTACATTAGATATCGTATAAGTGAGCAGCTTAACAGCTGGGAGATTTTGAAATGCTTCTTTAATCGCTTACTGCTCATTTTGTTTGCAGAAGGACTTTTCAGGTAAGAAGTGCACGTCGCAAAGAAGGAAATATGGAAAACTACCAAACACTCTTTTTAAAAGACATGTATGTAGAATGCATAAGCACAGCTTCCATCTCCAACTATGGTTGGTATCAAGCCTGGAACCCTTCACCTTGAAGATAATTTTCTTATAACTCTGCCCCGGTGAGCTTATTAGGGGCCGCATTAATATGGAAACTCATAGATAGATGATTTTAGGTTCGAAACCTGTGCAAATTGAAGACTACCATATTCACAAATGGTGGCAAGGGCATGTAAAATAATTCGTGATCATTATGTCCTCCAATTGAAATAATGTTTCTGATCATGGCCGGCCATGTTTGTGAGTTACATACTTTGTTCTAGCTTTTAAATTAAGATGATGCATTTTCAGAGTAAAGATGTCACATCCCCTAAGTGTCTGCTATACTATATACAAGAAGCCACCGGTTCTACTTTTTATAATGCTGAAAGGTTTAAATGTTATAGATCCTGCTGACCATTAGCAAACAAAAACACATAAGGAATATATATATATTAGAAGTTACGTAGAAATATTTTAATTTTCAGAGAAAAAAATAATACTTAATATATATAATACAAAAGTATAGAATTTTGATCATAAATACAATTTTCACTTTAAGTAGTTAGATATTTTGACATCTATTTAAAACTATTTAATTTTACGATAATTAAAAATATCTTTACTAAGTGTCAAACTTTGTTACTTTTCTTAAATGCGTTTTAAATTTTTCTCCAATAGTGATGTCAATACACATACCTGAGCTAATAGTACATCTCGACATCACACTATTTCTGTAAAAGAACACTAAGCCTCATGGATGTTTAAAATCCATAGGCCCTCTCAATATATTGGTATTTGTACTGGTAGTAACAAATGTAATGAAAATTATTTAAAAAATACGGTAGCTATTCTTTGATTTGTTTTTCGATTAACTATCTAAGTGAAATTATCACACTCAAATTTCTCACTTAGAATTTTTGTAAATACTGAATTTATAACATATAACTCTAATATACTTATATTACTTACATATCAAATTGAAAATGGTGAGTATAATAAGCTAACACAAGCAGGCAGGCCGACATAACTTATCCCTTAACTTTTATTTTGTATTTAGCTTTCATTTTGAGTTGAAACATTTTTGTTCAACAATGATTGTTGAATTATATGTTGACATTAATTTGAATCTGTATTTACCTGTGTGCAGATCTGAAACCTCTACGCCACCAGGTTAGACTCTCTGTATTATATTAATAAATTTGTTTTAGCCTGTTTGGTTTTGCTTGTTTTCTCATATACCAAATTTCACTAACCTAATAGACTAAAGTGAAATCAAATGTATCGTATTTATTAGCTTCACTTGTAAACACAGTTTTATCTATTTAATATCATACTAAATAACCAAGGCTGAAGAATAAGGAACTTGAATCACTGAATTATCAGCTAGAAATAATTGATTCTTAAAATTTTCTCGCAAGCCTCAAATAAGTATCATGTTAACTACGAATCCCAACCGGAAAATTCATTTGCAAAATATTGCTGTATTGTTAAGATAAGCAATTAAATTTTTTCCTCAATTTTTTTTCAAAGTGCGAACTTATAATTTGAGAAATTTTTTTTATCATATGTGGTATAATTTTTATGGAGATTAATGTCACTTTATTACGCTCTAAACTCATCTTTAGTTATTTAAATACTAAATTATGTTATTTAATTTTTTACTGCAAGGGAACTAAATATTTTCATAGTGCTGTATCTAAAATTGTTTAATAACTATATATCTTGATTTAAATAGAAATCTAGAACCAAAAATGTAAAAAAAGTTTTCAATAACTTATCAGCTTCTAGAAGAAGTACTAATAATATTACTACTAGCAACATATAATTCCTTAAAATTGAATACAAATTTAAGAAATCTGGGGATGTATTTTCACAATAATAGAAAATTTCACTTTTTAAAATCAATTCTATGTGTTTGAAGTGTATCATTTTTGATTCACATAGTGTTAAATACGAATTAAAAATGATGTTTTATCTGAAAATTTTGGTTTTTAAAGTATTCGTTTGAGATAAGATATACTATCTAACGTAGCTAGCCAGAAAATGCCACCCATATGTAATGCTGAATTTGTTTTCTTCTATATCCAGTTAGTCTGAATACAAATTTCAATAGAATAAGAAATGTTCATTAATATTACATCATCTTATATCTATAATTCACTCAGGTTGTATTCTAGGAGTTTTCCTCAATCTATATATTGATTGGTTATTATATGGTCCTTTTTTTGCTCAAGGTTAACTCATATATGCATAAAAGTATGCCACTAAATGTATTAAGAATGATGAATTTAAAATACTATAGAAAACTGATACTTAAAACGCTTTTTAGGAATACTTATGTAAACTTTTTTCCTTCAAGATTATTAAAAATTGCTTTTTAATAAAACCCACATATTTCCAAAAATATTAAAAAAATATTTTCTTGTCTTCATACAAACTGACTTTCCAGTCATTCTAAATTGAGAAAAATCCCTTGAGAATATGAAAATGTTTCAATTTATTTTACTATGTCAATATTATAGAAAAAAAATGAAAACTTTTGCTAATATGATACAATTTTAATTTGTTTTGATATAATTTGTTGATATCATAGTTTAGATAGCAGTGAAATTAAGTCTAATGATATGTGATGTAAATTTCACATATAATGTGTTCAATCAAGTATTTTTACACATTGAAGTAATTTATACAATAAAGTAATTTCATTACATACCAAATTACGTAAATCCGATTATATAATGAAATCACAAATTAAAAGAAAATAAATACTAAATATACAAGATATTTGAAATTTCATTTAATAAATATATCATTTTTTAAAATAATTTTTATAACTTAGCAAAAATTTTGTTAAATTGATTTTTCTCAAATTTTAAAATTTGTTTTGGAATAGCAGAATTAATATTGATTATTAAGTTCCAAAGTTCTTATATTGATTATTAGGTCACTACTTATTATTCATCCTAAGGAACATAAATATAGAGTTTTTAGTCTTATAACAGTTTTTAAGTTTTTACATTTCATTTACAGGAATGCCAGATGTAGAAATCAGACTACAGTATTGGAAATCATGTCAGTTTATGATGGTACTAATGAACCACAATAAATATGCTGTTTCATTATAAACAATAGTCACTTCTCAATGAAGCATCAAAGTCATCGACCAATGAGAGTCTGTCAACCAAATGCAGAAAGCTGAATTCAACGATCTACAAGATTAAGGGAACTATGACCCATGGTTTTAAATCTATTCTGAAATACAGTAGACATCAATGTATGAGATATGATTGAAAGACTTTGTAGAAGAATTCGGGAATTTGGCAACGTGCAAATGAAACTTCTCTGCATTGTTTCTTGTCAGCAGGAAATATTCTATACTTTATAGTGGTTACCTAAATATAAATTTCATCGAGATTTGTGACATTCAAGAAATAACTCCATAATATTGTCTACACATGCATTTAATAAACGTAGAAAGATTCCCATCTGATTCATAAATGCAATTACTCCATTCTTATTATTTCTGTTTAATCTTTTACATCATTAAATAGAGTTATAAATTAATGAATAAGCAGATTTGTTACATTATCTTAACGCCAATAAATGTGGATTTAAATTGTTCTTTGGATGTTTTTTCTTTAAAATTAATATTAAACTATCTTAAATCCTAAATGAAATAATATATTGAAGTTACTAATAAATAATATAATTTTCAATACAGAAGTCTATTATCAGCCATTGTAAGATCGGAATATTTATTCATGTAATAATCTTTATTGGTTTATAAGCTGCTTATATGGTTTTAAAACACACATCTGCATTTCTAGCTTCTTTTTCATTCATTACGAAAGAAATTTTTTACAATCATTTGAAATTAAAATGCAAACAAATTTAGATCCCAAATTTCCTTTCGTACTGTACTCTTTTAGTCGGATTAAAATAGATAGTAAATAAGAATGGAAAATAAAAAGAATATTTTTTCTCCATCCATTTTTTCATTAATGAAGATAAATTATTTTACTATTATTTCAAATTCAAATATTAACAGATTTAACCAACCATTTCCATTTTTAATCTTTTTGCCATAGAAGACTGAAATAATGGAATAGATTACTTTATCATTTTCTACCTTCTTTCCCTTTCTTATTAATAAACATTGTGCTTTTACTAACGTTTGAAACTTGACTGTATCTATAATTTAAATCCCAAAATTTCCATTCTTGATATTTTTGTAATAAAGGACTCAAAACTGAATGTTATCTCTTTTTGCTAATTCCAAAAGAAGTTTTCTTTTATGATAGTTTTAATTAAAATATAAGCAAATTTAAATCCCAAAATTTTTATTATCAATTTTACCACCATAGCAAGCTAAAAATGGTAGAATATTCTCTCTGAATTCTTTTCTATTCTTATTCCTAAAAGCATTATCTTTTATAATCATTTAAAGCTCAAATGCAAAGAAATTTAAAAACAAAATTTTATTCTTGTTTATTTCACAAATGAAAATTAAGAAATAATGGAATATCTCTTACACATCATAATTTTCTGCTATAATTCCCAAGAAAATTTCCTTTTTTTTATCTTCGTTTGAAATTCAATATAATATGAAATTTAAATCCCAAAATTTTCGATGTTTATTCTTAATGTGTAGAATACTAGAAATGATGGAATATTCCTTTTGTCTACATATTTCTCTACCTTTATTCCTAAACATACTTCCTTTTACGATCATTTGAAATTCACGTGCAAACAAATTAATCATTCAAAATTCTATTCTTAATGTTCTCACAACCGAAAATTTTAAACAATGAAATATTTTCCCTTTCTCTCTCTTTCTCTGCGAGGATTATCATTTCCAATAACACGACTATTTTAATTAAATCGAGGAACGCTTTTAATTATGGAGTCTATTGTGCAAAATATTTGTCGAGAGAAGCAGGTTTCATCCGCCCTCCGCTCTAACACATAAGCCATTTATCCGCAACGACTACTGGGTTTCCTCCCATAGAATTATTATTGTGGTGCTGCGCTTTGAATGACATACAGCAATCGATTCACTGCTGAGGTTAATAATAGTTGGTTGGAAAAGTTCGATATATACTCCAAATCATGTCGGAGTTAGAAAAAAGTCAAGCTGGGAGATATTCCTGGAATTCTAAGAATGCATTCCTTAACCTGAATGTTCGATTACTGGTATTATATTTCATCGGGTTTGATTTTCTTCGTTAAATTTTTCTCAGAATAGCCTAAAAATAGATAAACGATGACATTTATTTTCTTTGCATGAGGTTGGCTAACAAAGTGTATTTCAAGTTTTCTAAGATATTATTCCAAATAAAAGTGTATCAAAATCTTTCCCAATATTATAATGTTTGTAGTTTAATTCTCGTTTTTTACTCGTGAAAGTAGTTATAAAATTGAAAATCTTATTTTTAGTAAATTTAAATTTTGATAACTTTTTGGAGAATTTAATTAACTTTTTGGTGAGTAAAAGTTTTCGTGAACATTTTAGAAACTAACTCATCTATAATGTAACATCTATTTTAATTTAATTATTGTATAAGGACATATTTCTTTCTTTCTATTCATTAATCAATACATGAAAAAAAAACTTATAACGTTACAGTATTTTATTTCAAAATTATTAAACAAAATTGTTCAAAATATTAGAAATCAATTTAAAACGTTGCTAACTTTCATTTTATAGAGAAGGTATCGTGAAAAAATTGTTTCGTTTCCAAATTTTAATTATTCCTTCAAGTAGCAAAGGTTACATAATTAGCCCTTAACGAATACATTGTGCTAATATTGCTCAAGAAATTTTTTTGCTGGAGTGAAAACAAGTATAAACCTAAGACTATGATACTGGGTCCAAGACAAGTATATAGCATTGCATAACTCAACATGTCAACAGTCTTTATATTGTTTTCACAGTAAGAATTTTGTCCAACTATTGAATAATAAATTAATTATAAATTTAAATTATTAATAATTATTAATTAAATAATTATGAGTTAATTAAAATATTTAATAAGAGTAAATTAAAAAATATATTTGTTTTTACTTTCGAAAATTGACGAAAAACAGTTACAATCAATTATTTACTAAATCAATAAAGCAATATATTCGTAAAATATGAGAAATATTTCTTTCTTACATAGGAGTGAATAAAAATATTTTGCAATTAAACTATAATTTCGTTAAATGTCTTTTTCTAGTAAAAGATTAAAATAAATAGCTTATATTTGGAAGAAAAAACTTACATAATTCTGTTAGAAATTTTTAAAATTAAAATTGATTTTATTATGAAATTTGTTTCAGCCGATTTCTTAAATACCAATCACTTATAAATATCACTTTTTATTTTTAATATAGTAGAATACTTTTTCATGATCTAGCAGTTAGAATTGACTATTTAAGGAGCAATTAGTTTGATAAGGTGTGGAAATAATGAACTACAATCAGATTTTGTGTCAATAAAGCATTCTATGCTATCTCTAATTAATCAAGTTTTAGGACCAACTAATCTTATCACAACGCAATATATTTAGAACCCCTTAACACTATTCCTTTGCGAAAAGGTTCCAGTATAGAAATACGGAATCTTGTGATCAAGGAAATTCTGATTGGATTCTCAAAGTTTCTCTTTTCTACGAGTGAATATTTTAGTCAATAAAATTTTATAAATTTTAACTATTCACACAATTTTTTATTTATTGGACTTGTGATAGATGTTTTAATCATACTTTTTCTTTTTACAAGATGGAAATTATTGCTTAAGGAAAAACATTTATTAATTGAAGTGAAGTTGAGATTTAAAAAGTTTACTTCTATTAACTCACAAGTGCTTTTCTTGTTAATAATAAAATATTAAACAATTATTTTGAGTACTATTATTTTACCCCACTATATAGCTTAATAGTTATAAATAACATTAAATAAGTTCGTATGATGAAATATTTATTTAAGTAATTAGTAATCTAACTCTGATTACATAATAGAAACATCATTTAGCTAAATAACAAGAATAATCATTTTAAATAATTTGAAATTTATAAACCAAGGTGAGATTAATTATAACTAATTCATAACTATATTAATTAATCAATTTTTCACATTTTTATGGAAAGATTTTTCCATTATATTAATTTATTCATTTTCTTAACAATAGAATTTGTTTCTCCAAGAACTTTGTTTAAAAATTGCCAAATACACAATGTGAACAAATATTTTTGAGAATATTTTATACCAAAATATTTTATTATATTTAAATTTCTTTTTAATGGGAAGTTTCGGTAGATATAGCTGTTTATTAATATCATAATGAGCATTTCATATTTTATTGCTCAATTATAGATCTGTTGTGCGATCTATTTATTAGGTTATTAGCAATTTGCATGCTCTACACAAGTAATTTACTTTTGACAATATAATGGCTGAAAAAACGACATTAAAGAATACAATAATATGGAAACGATCACCTAATTTTAATTGAATAACGTTGTTGTAATTTTTTGATGTAGGTTACCATAAAAGTGTACAAATTGCAGTAAGTGAGCTAGCTTCATCACTGACTGAAATTCTAGCTAACTTTCTGCAAATTTAAATAATATATTGAAACGGCATATTTAATAAGTTGTAGTACAAAAATTTTGTATATGATTCAAATGTAGTATTAAATGTTACACACTTAGGTATTAATTTTATTGCCCAGCTGTTATGACAATAATAGTTCTCTAGTAGTAAAAAAAATTGAATATATGACTCGGCGCAGTGAGTAATAGTCTTACACATGAAAGCTGTTTTAAAGCTTTTTTTAAAAATAAAATGATCCACAAGTATGTCACAAAATGTCCACAAAATGTGTCACAAGAATCCCTGAAAGTTCTTAAGCACACGATTGGAGACACATAGAAAATTAAAATGTTACATAAATATTTTATTGTTAAGCAGAGTCTGGGACAAATTTTCGAGCTACTATCTCAAAAAGCATGATCCACCATAGAATCGTGAGCACAATCCAAGAATATGATTCAACACTGAATTTGGATTGTGATCCAACACTAAATCTTAAAAATAAATACGTTTTGAAAAGTTCTGTTAAGAAGTATATCTGGGTTCATCCAGATAACATATATGATAGATACCTCGTTGTCGATATATTATCTGAAGTTTGTTGTAAGCCATTTAAATATCTGCTGCACATAACCATAAAGGAGAACTTTTCATAACTAATAAAGTATAGTAATGATTAGTTAAGAAGGAAATCCAGATAATTCTCAAGCACCTTCATTGACAAACCTCCAGGAAAAAATCAAAAATAATGGTTTTCAGAGAAATTTCTTGTCATTTATCAGTGGTTGGATTTCAGTATGGAACCTTTTGTTTCAAAGCTCGGAATTTTATCCTTAAGCCAGGATAAGATAAATGATAGCATTTATTAGATAGCTTAACATCTCTTTTTAACATCTACCATATATAACCATACAGGACACTACAATCGAAGACTGGAGAAATCCGAACATCAGTGTGGATAGCCACCGGGAGGATGCTATGTGTGTGGATGGCTGAAGATAGCCATATGCGTGGGAGGATGAATATGGAGTATCATAGATAAAGAGCCATGTTCACATGTTGCAAATTTAAAAACTCGAGAAACTCCCAAACATACATTCGGACAAATTTGCCTGGTTAGTTCTGAAACGCAACACTTTTTTCTTATTGGGAAACAGTAATTGAGGTCGAATTTAGTACCTTACATCCCAAAAAATAGGGTCTTCCCAATTAGACTTTCGTGGTCAAAGCAAAGAGAAGCAGTATTCACCATGAACAACATCTCAGAGCAAATACTGTAAAATGTTAACAGGGATTTTTTAATATCCACCAAGAGTTTTTGCTTTCGGGCAGATTTTTTTAATAAAAGATATAACAGTCACAAAAAAGAAAACTCAGGAAAATAAACAAACATGCGACATCCATTTCTGGTGACTCAAAAGAACCTAGATTCGAATCCGAGGTCTTCATAACCAAAGAGCTGTAAAGGTTTGATTTCAATTTCCGAATTCTTCCAGAATCTTTTTGCTTTTGAAGTGTCTCTGAGAAAGTTACTTAGGTCAGTGATTCTCAACCTGTGGGGCGCGACCCCCTAGGGGGGCGCGATCATATCCAAGAGAAAATTTTATTTAAAAAAATTGATTAAGTGACTGAAAGGAAAGAACACACACACACATACAAAACAAAATACATTTCGACATATTTAATAATTAACTTATTAAATTAAAACAATTTACTAAATTAAAACAAATTTAATAATTATTAGTGACTTTCTTGGGCCTGTCTTTGAGAGCAAAGTTTTTCGAAGGAGGGTTTAATATTAGAAATAGACACTCTCAGTTCTTTTTCTATATTTAGCTGAGATCTATCTTTTGTCTTCAAAGAAGCCACCACAGAAAATCCAGTTTCACAAAGGTAAGATGTTGAAAATGGTAGTAGAATGCGAAATACCCTTGTTTTTAGTGCAGAAAACTCATCATCCACTCCTGCCCAAAATTCAAAGAGTGATTTATTACTAAATTGTCTTTTGGTTTCGCCGCTTGCCATGAAGTCTATGAAGGTATCTTCCTCTTCGATTGAGAGTCCTTCGGGAGTATTTTGAAATGGATCCCTCACCCACTTGTAACTTGATATCAGTTTGTCTTCAGCAAGAAAGTACTTTTTAAAATTCTTTGCTAGCATTGCTAAATGATTTTCAATGGTTACAAAAACAACTTTTACATGTTGTTCTTCAGCCTTGTAAGTTTTAATACAATCATTCAAATTTGCAAACATTGTTAAGTTTTCTTGCTTTAAATTTCTGCTCCACAATTCCAATTTCCTACAAAAAGCATTAACTTTATCACTCGTATCAATATATATGTGTATTTGCTCCGTGCAGTTGAAGATTCGAGTTATTTAATTTCTCGAATATGTCGACCATGTAGCTCAATTTCAACACAAATAAACTATCGCGAAAATTCTCAGCTTCCGGTCTGTTTTCCTCTTCTAGGAAAACGGCGATTTCTTCTCTTAATTCATAAACACGTTGCAAAAATTTCCCTCGTGATAACCATCTTGCCTCGCAATAAAATAGTGACACTGAATGTACTGTACCCAAATAAACACTGTATGTACTGCACCCATGTCTTTAAAAGTGCGGAAAAGATTCTTGATTTCAGGGGTCTCATTTTTATATAATTTACTACGGTTACAACCGTAGTTAACACAATATTCAAACCAGGACTCATTTCTTTGGAAGCCAAAGCTTCTCTCTGGATCATGCAATGTGTCCAGACGCACTGTGGCGATTTTTGTTTCACAAGTGCTTGAATACTTTGGAATCTTCCTGACATAGAACGAGCACCATCCGTGCATATTCCGATGCAATTTTTCCATTCTATGTTTGCCTCGTTCATAAAATCATTTAAGATAGCAAATAAAGCGAGTGCTGTTGCTTTGAGTTCTATTGGTTTGCAGAAAAGTAATTCTTCCACTACTGACTCACCACAAAATCTAACATAGGCAATGAAATGAGCATCTTTATTACTATCTGTTGCCTCATCGAGTTGTATTGAAAACAATTTGTAACTCAACTTCGACAAAAGCTGACACTCTACATCTTCAGCTATATCTGCAATTCAACGGGCAACATTATCATTTGAAAGAGGTATAGACTGCATTTGTTTTGCAAAATTATCTCCAAACATAATTTCTACAATATCAATCGCGGCTGGCAAAATAAGCTCTTCACCAATGGTGTGAGGCTTTTTACATCTGACTATTTTATGTGAAACTTTGTAAGAGGCAATTAAAGCTTTTTCATTCACAGACAAAGTTTTTTTACACAATGATTTTTGCTTTTCATATGATTTTAATTTTAATTCGAAGAATTCTCTGGGTTTGTTTACGTACTCATTATGAAGCATTTCCAAATGACGTTTAAGTTTATTAGGTTTCATGCTGTCTGCCACCAACATTTTTGAGCAAATGATACACAGGGGCCTTTCTTCTTCATTTACTTCAGTAC
>JAPDSC010112073.1:51910-75348 GCA_026290005.1 Latrodectus geometricus | reverse complement strand
AAATTTGTTTAGCACACTTAAGAGCTCTGCTTCGTAATTCTTAATCATGGTAACAGTTTTAAACGTGTTATCATCCTTTTCTCTAATTACTCATTAGAAAAGTATAAAGCTATTTGGTTAAATCTTGTTTAAAAATACCAATCTCATGAACACGACGAATACTGATTTTGTTAGGAAATATAAAGTCAACATTTATTTTTCAATCTCATTTTGATTTTAGAAAATGAATTCTGGACATACTTTTGTTTTAGAATCAGATGTAAAGTAAATAGTTTTAAGATCCATTAAAGATAAGTTTTATACAAAAGCAGAGTAAATTCAGTTAGGAAACGCTAGTTAATTGAGATGATAAAAAATATAATTTTTTCTTTGGAATACATTTATAAATTTAAATATTTTCAAAAGCTTTCGATTTGACTTTTTTACTTCCGTTATAGGTTATTATTTAATACTATTTTATTTTCATTTCAATAATTACAACTCAAACCAGGTGATTTGAATAGTATTTAATTTAAATTTTCTTAGATGAAACTTTTACACTGGTAAATAAGTTTGATTTTGTATTCACAAGTTAAATTAAATGTTACATTTTATGGAACCAATCAAACTTCTTTATCAGTGAAAGAAAATTATATCCTGAATTCTTCTTGAATTCACTTTATATTTAGAAGCGTGACCCAAAATCAAAATTTCTTACAATGATTCTCTAAATTAATAGCAAACCTTAATGGAATCATTCGATAATTAAATGCTGATTGTTTGATGAAATGGGCATAAGTCGGTGACACAATATATTACCTACAAATTTTTTTAGTTTTTTAAGATGAAAAATGAGAAATTTTTTCAAATACAGACCAAGAATATATATATTCCAAAACACTGCAAGTATTCATAGCTGTTGCTGGAGTTGAATCCATGAACTGTTGAACACAAGACTGATGATCAATTCAGTTGCTAGTTCGTCCTATCAAATTTGAATAAGTGCGCAATAGAATGCGCAAAATACCTTTATTTGTGTTAATAAATAAAAGTATTTACTATTCAGTTTTGAGAAACTCGAATATATAAATACTCCACAAATTAACCTTAATTTTCAAAATACATAAAAAATTGTACAGTTAAGTTGATTTTTTTTGTTGCTAAATTGGAACTTTTATACTACAATTTACCATAAATTGGCGATTGATGTAGAATTTTTTTGAATTCTCTCTAAGATATATTCAAGTATAACAAGTTATAGTTTTAAGTTATGATCTATTAGGTAAGATCGTGGCCACATCTTCAGTTGAATTCCCTCCTCTTTAAGTTTTCCTTAGAGCGCCAATAGATGAACATTAGGTAGAACATAACTATTATATTTTCTTCGATTCTATTATGATCGAAGCATCTATTTTCTTTTCATTATCACGAACTCTTTTTTCTAATATTTAGATATATATTAAAATCAATGAATAACAAATTTTAATATTTTTTCACATATTAGCATATCTCAATATCTTAATTTTTATTTTCATAATTATTTTATATTTTTGTTCCATAAAGTCAGTAAAGTATTTCATGAATGAATTTTTAAATATTAATATATTCAAAATTTATAATAAAAACGATAAAATGTGTTTTACTTCTTTTAAAAATATCTTTGCATTTAAACTTGTTATGCATTGTATAAGATATTTATATATGCAAGTGTTTCTTTTATCATGTAACTTTATTTCCCCTTAATAAAAGAATAAATTCTTATTAAGCTATATTTGGCTTTGTTTGTTTGTTGCTTTAAAGTCAATTTCTTTCTACTTGCTTTGAGAGATAATCTAATAAGGACTTACAATATAAAGTGGATTCTAAAACACATTGCAAACATCAACATATTAGGTTGGAGTAAAAGCTACCAGGCTGCGCGCGTTAAATTAAATGTCAGAGTGTTTCCAATTTGATTATATTATCTTTGGATAAATGTTTTCCTTTCAAAATAGATGACAAAATCTAAAATTCATTTTCCAAAGGATAATCCTTTCATTATCCTTCGGAAAATGAACTGATAAAACAAAAATAATTTAAAAATTTAAAAAAAAACAACTTTACAATGCTTAGTGTTATTGCAAAAAAATTTTAATAATTCAACTGAATTAAACAGTTTTAATTAAACTGCAATTAAGCAGTTTTCATTTCTAAAATTTGATTTTGTGTTCAATATGCAAAATCAAAATGCAAAAATAAAAACTGTTTAAATGTATGTGTCCCTTTGATTAAATGGACAATTAAAGGTATACATAAAATGGGATAAAAGAAAGAATGTTTAATTTTATGTTCAATATACAAATTTTGCTTTAAATGGGTAACCACAAAGGAATAAATATAATAGAAAAAATAAATGATATTGGATTTTGTGTTCAATATACGAAGATCAAATTAATTGGTAATTAACGGGAATTGGTAATAAAAGAGCGATAACATAAACATGTACGAACTTTGGCTGCAGAAAGTATTTTAATATGAAAGCTTCCCTACTTTTCACTCGACAGGACCCTATGTTCTTATGAATTGTACTACCGAACAAGAATATTTGAAGGCAGTATAAATAAATTATGAGTTATGAAAATATTTGCATAATATAATTTGCCGATAAGACCTAAAAGAATCCTCTTTTATTGAGGGTTTTGAAAAGATAATGATAATTGCCGTTCGTAACGACTGTATTGGTGTTTAATAAAATAATAATAATAATAAACAATGATTATTTATGTATAATTGTCAATCGTATTATTGAAATAAATATTTAGTTTAATTATAAATTTAAGTTCTTTATTTATATCGGAGGGTGTTTTCAAAAACAATGACCGATAATACTTAGAAATTTCTTTAACTTAAAAACATTAGTTCGTTAATAAACTTTCAAAGCAACTTTTTTTCCTAAGTGTATTTATTTAAATCAAACGAAGAGTATTTTGTGTGAATCAAACTTTGTTGTTTATTGAGAGGATAAGTATTTAATATTTGTAGTGCTATTTGGAATCTCAAATTAGTCTGAAATTATTTTTTGAAATTATATAATATATAATTGAAATTATATAATATATATATAATTTAATATATATATATATATATATATATATATATATATATGTACGAAACCTTTCAACGCGAAAAAGGAGTTGTATCAATTTTAATAGAGTGATTTTTAATTCCCGTATTATGCTAATTTTGTCCAATTTTTCTTTAAGCTTTACACACTCTTTCAAGGAAATAAACACTTATTTCATTTTTTAATACTGCTAAGAATAACTTAAATTTAGAAGGAAACTTATTTTTTAATCATGATTATTTTACATAAGTTTCAATTGTATATTTTGTTAATGTATTCATTCCTCAATTTAGATTTATTCGAAGACAGAATTATATATCGATATATATATATATATGCTCTTTTTGATTTGGTATATAAAGTACACAAAAACTTACTATAAATAATTTAAATTTAAAAGTATTATTAGCTTAAAAATAAAAGTAACTTAAAAGTTTGAATAATTGATTTTTTAAATATAAGTATTTAATGATAAAAATAACATAAACTTCATTAATTTTAGTATCGATTATTATTATCAATTAACTAATTTATTAAATAATAACACTAGAAAACAGTTAATAAAAATGATGATAACGACTGCATTTGAAGATAAAATATAGACTTTACAAGATACAAACTCTTGTTCTTTATTTGAGTGAAATCTTGAAGATTGTACATTGAAAAAGGAATGTATGGGTGCTTTATTTTCGATGGATTGTTATTAAATGTGTGTTGAATCCAATTTTCTTGAATACGAAATGATTTTTTGATGATTCTCGAAACCATCAAATCTTGCGAATCTTGCATAATGAGAATCTCTTATGTAAAGTTAATAAAAATAAAATAGCTAATATTTTGTTCTTTTTTTACTGTTGTTAGCTACACAGTTAATAAATTGAATTTGTGATAAACGTTTAAAACACATTCACGAAAAAATTAAAAATATTAAGAGCTCAATTTTGGAATACTATTCAAATGGACAAATTAAATATTAGAAATAAATTTTAAAAGATTATAAATAGAGTTACAATTTACACAAGTAATTAAGTTCACAATTTGGAGGACTAAAATAGTGCTGGAGATATTGCAACTTTAATTCCAACGGATTTTTATTTACTGTTACAGAAAAACAACAGAGAATTCACGAAGTGACTCCTCAAAAACTGATAGAAAAATTTTGAATAAATGATGACATTAATTACTGATAAATTATAAAAATGTATGTTAAGAACAATGATATAAATTTTAGCTAAGTAATAAATGAATAAATATTAAATAAACATTTTGTTACGGATAGGTCTAAAATAGGAATGAGTCATCATGAAGAATCTTTTCAATGCTCAATTGAAATGCTTATTTTATGAACGTCACTATATCAATATATGAATATTGTGAAAAATTTAGGACCTGTTTTTCATCCTCCTCGTAAACCACAATAATACATACAAATTAAATAACTTTATGATTAGTTTAATAAAAGTGATTTTTTTAAACCTGATAATTTCTTTGTTAAGGTATTGAGAAATTAATTCACTTTCTTTTAATAATATGATACATTATTATTTATGATATGACTTTTAATATTATGACTTTATTTATGACTTTTAATAATATGATACTTTTAATAATATGATTAGTTGAAAACATCCTAAATGGTAGTGAAATTAGAAAAATTTTCTCCTTTTTACATAAAAACAAGAGAATAAAAAATATGAATGAAATACTCTATCATATTATTTCTTAAAAAATATCTAATCAGTTTTATTTATCTTGAATTACATTTATAAACATTCAGTTTCTTATACTGCATGTTATTGATAAACCATGATAATCTAAACAGGCAGTGTATTTCATTGTTCCTTCTAGAAAATTGCAGTTACATAATATAGATTTAGTCTCGTCAAGTACTAATAAAAACTATTGTTAATTTAAAGCACTTTCAAGTTGATGTTTCATTTCATTAATATTTATTGCGGAAATAATTTTTAGTTACATTCGAAACAGTTAATGCAAAGTCATTGGGAATTTATCCTCTGACTTAGATTGCGGCGATTTCCACTGGCAAGTCAAATATAGCAAAATTTGCTCATCCCACGATTTGCACGGGCATGTGCTTTCTTGTTTTATTGAGTAGCTCATCCCGACTTTTCACCGTTTTTTACAGTTTTCCAGCGTTTTCAGTTTTTATACATTTTACTTTTTTATATTATGTAATAAATAGAAATGAACTTTAATTCAATCGAAATTTATTTCAAAAAAATTTTTTTTTTGTTATAATCGGTTTTTTTGACAGATTTATGATAAGAATCTAAAAATATTTTTGGGAAGAAAAAATAATATTTTAATTCCCCAATGTATATAAATTTAAAATATGATTATAAGAATACACAACTTTTGAAGTGGTTTAGGTTTATAAATTGAGCAGTCAGAGGGTTGATAAAACAACTCACACATTTTTCAAAATATGTTATTGTGTACAAGAAAAACCAAAACCAAAAGCAATATCCAGATCATTGTAAAATATTCATAAATATGCATAAATTATATTAAAGCCGCAAAGTGTGTATTCCGGATAGAATTTACGTAAATATAGGTACAACAAAGGTGCAATATGATTGAGATATATAACATAATTTCATATGTATAATATAATTTCATATAACATAACTTCTTATTGGCCTGTTTAAATTATTTACACTGTTGAAGTGCTCAAGAAAATAATATTGGTATTAAACTGAAAAATAAAACATTATAAAAAATGAAATTTCATTGCTGAAATAAATATAAAGCATTTTTTATTCAATTACAGCAATTTTATAACATTTCATTTTTCGAAAGGCTCTAATATATGAGGAGAGAGAAAGAGAACAAGTATTTTTTTTATCTGAAAAATATATTCTTGTAATTCATGTAATTATCTTTATCTAAACAGTCTATGTTACGGTCAGTGAATGCAATATTTTGAAATAAAGTGAATACAAGCCCTTAAAAACTCATAAAAAAGTGATGTTTTATGAATATTTAATTGAGTTATATCTAATTTAAGAGTTATTAGTTTTTAAAATGAATAATATGGCTGACTAAAGAGTCATATTTTCAGTTATAACCAAGAATTTTGAAACCTACTTAAAATTTTAGAAATTGAGCTTAATTTTCTAAAGCTCTATTCCAATGTATTTCAAAAGAACAGTTTCAAATTGTATAATTAAATGTTTTATATAATTAAAAATTATAATTTATTCCACAAAATCATACCAGACTAATTTATTCTGCTAATTTTCATTTTCTTTTAAAAACTGTTAACTTTAGCTTTCATGACAAATAAAAAATATTTCTTTCTATTGGTGATTTTAAATTAGATACATTGCGATGTCCAAGAAAAAAAATGTTATTAAAGGTAGAAATTATATATATATATATATATAAAACAAGTTAACTTTGACAAAAATAATTGCATTCGTTTCTTTCAATTTGAAATTTACTTAAAATTTACTTTCTTGAAAGCTTCTTATCTATGTAAGAAAAATAAACTTGTTAATCAAAATATCTGTTATTGAATTCCTTATCCTCGTTCTTATCTGAACAGGTCATGCTTATATCTATAAATGGAATGTTTTGAAAGTAAATGATTGACGTCTTCTAAATATTTCGTAATTTAGATAATATCATGAAATATATCATATAGTCTTATATAATATAATTTTGATTATTAATATTTCATTATAGATATGCAATTTATGAAACTAATACATTTACTGTTTAAGTTTGTTACAAATTAAAATTTTCCCTCATCGGTCAATAGTTTTCAATGTAATATATCCTCTGTAATGTTTCAAAAATGGAAGAATTAATTTCCTGATATATATCTCATATATATTTATTTTAAGATATATATCTCTTCCTTTTGCTTGCCCTTCCAAAGGACGAAAAACAATAATTCTTCAAGAACATGTTTCCTTTATAAACACATTTCAGGCTAATTGAAAAGTAGATTCT
Source organism: Latrodectus geometricus (assembly GCA_026290005.1). Classification (NCBI taxonomy): domain Eukaryota; kingdom Metazoa; phylum Arthropoda; class Arachnida; order Araneae; family Theridiidae; genus Latrodectus; species Latrodectus geometricus. The sequence goes on along the minus strand of JAPDSC010112073.1, from coordinate 68,288 downwards.
GTTAAAAAAATAGAAGTTCATTTGCTGAAATGCAATTTTCGGGTTGAATTTAAGCGCTTAAAAATGGGGTTCAAACTAATCATTAGTAATTCATGATACTGTTTTAGAAGGGATATATTTAACACAATATTTCGCCAGTTATATTTACGTAAATATATCATCTTTAAAATTTAAATACATTTAAGTTAAAAATAGGATATATTTAAGTTAAAGAATATGAAAGACTTGGATATAGATAAATTTTGTATGATTAAATGATGAAAAGTTTTCTGATTTCATTTGAAGATTTTAACGAAACAAAGCTATCAGTAAATTGTATTCATGTAAAATAAAAAATCTTATTGTTATGAGGTTTTTTATAATATGACTTTATTGAATCCTCTTACTCATAAAAAATTAATAAAAAATAAATCCAAAATTTTATTTATTTATTTTATTTAATTAAAGGATATAAAGTGATGTTGCCAAAACAGATTCTATACATTTTCTTTTTTGATGTCTCAGTGCTCTACAGTTAAGGTCAAAAGAAAAAGAGACATTGAACATTGATAGTTTAACAGCTAGCTGGTTGTCATTGTAAGACATTTGAATATTCATCATGTATCCAAGAGGACTTTTCATTGATAGTATGCCGTATTCGCAAGTTGCATCATGTGGTTCAACGAAACTCGGAAAAATCCCTCGAATCTTTAACAGATGTGAAAATGGAAAGCAGTTTCATAATAGCCATTTCCCTTTCTTGAATAATTGCTTCGATTGAATTCAAGACGTTTCAATACGAAGAGAGGTTTTCTAACATTAAATCTCACCGAACCTAAAAATTGAAGTCGAAGCAAAGTACATAAAGGTACACATTCCTTGTGAAATCGATGCTATCACTCTAACATCTAGTGTGATTGGAAAAGTTATAAAAGGAGAAGAAATTCACTCTGATGCATTAAATATTGAGGAAAAAATAACCATTGAAGTGGGATAATGCTACCAAGTTACACTGAATTCTCTCTACCTGACCACATACACAGATGGCATAAAAATTGAACAAAAAGTTGGAATAGTAGCATTCTCAGAACTTGGTTTGAAAAGTACTTGGAAACTATGTTTCCTTTAATAGAAAAAAGTGAATTATAAACCTGATTCAACCGAAAATTCATGGCTTTTCCTAATGAAGCCTGGCTTTTTATCTTTCCTATGGCACGTAAAATAAAATTTGATTCAATAGTTTCCTATTGAAATGACACTTTTTGGCTTGAGTGATTAAAGTTTTGAAGTCTTCTACTCCCTTCATTCCCTGGTATTATATTACTAAGGTCCACCAGTTTTTGGAACTACAATGAGATACCCATTGGATGGTTCACTATATGAGATGCAATCTATTCTGCCTCTTGTAGCGCCAAGTATTTCAATGCCAGAAATGATCTTTCACTGGAAAAATACAATTAAGACGATATATTCTTTCATTTTTCTATTTTTAGCTATGAAATAAAATGTGTTAAGAAATTTAACATATCTAATTTATGTTCACTGCTGCTTTTTTAATTATTTATTAATATAATTGATCCGAGAGAGTTTATTCAAAATGTGAAAGAAAATATCAAATTATTGCTGGATATGTTTAGTTAGTATAAGTATATTTTTTAAAAATCCCTATTCACAACAGAAATCATTTAAATTTACAGACAGTTGTTTTTGAGAATTATAATACTATCTTTATATGTAAATATAAGACATACACACACAATGTTGTATATACATTCATAATTAATAAAAAATTTTCGTGTGAGTTTTCATGAGATAAAAAGTTCATTTAGCGATGTACATTCAATATCTCAGCTTTAAATTAAGGATAATTACAGTTGAATATTTCGAAGTTAACACTCATATAACAGAAACCTTGAAATAATTGAAGAATATTTTGGAATCTTTTCTGAACAATCTTTATTTCTTTATCTTCCTTAATTAATAAAATAAATTTTACTTGCAACAACTCTTTTTTTATTTTATTTAATATTTAATAGTTGATTTTTACGAATACATGGAAAAACTTATGATAATAATCTATAATAATGTGAAAAATAAGTTATAACAATACATTCTATTATTTCAAACAGTAAATCATTTGCTGTTACGGAATACACAATAAATTTTAAATTTATAACTAATTATTTTTAAGAGGGTTGTGTGAGGAATTTCTTATATATATATTAATGTAAAAAAAATTGTGTTTGTCAAAGTGCTCATAACTTGAAAAAGTTAACTATTTTATGTCCAGAAAGTATTTTTAGTATCTCATTCTATATTAATCCTATTAATTAAAAGCCGAATTGAAACTCTTTTGAAAATTGATTTATAATTAGATGTATACCGTTAAAAATATTCAAAGCATAATTAGAAGCTTACTGCAAATAGGTTGCTTTTCAATTATCGGGACTAGACACGTCGACCAATATTTTGCTAAATCATCAAGAGTCTAAAAAATCCTATTTTCTTTCTCAGAACCAAAATTTTAAAAGCTAATTTAATCAAAAGTTTTAGTGTAGATATGAAAATATTAAATATTTTTTACCGATTATGGCCGAAAACATTGAGTATCTAATATTTGAAATTTGTTAACATAGAAAACTAAAAATGATAAAAACATTATATGACTAAAGTTCAGTTTATTATAGTGAAATAATAATTAATTTATTCCTAAATTAAGATTGAAAAATTTTATTAATTAAGAGAAAAGTGTATCACAAATTTATATGGTCTTTCTTATTCTATATATAAATTACCATTTTTATATTTGCTCTTTCGTTTTTACTTTGAAACTCTAACAGAATTTTTCACGCTCGTATTCTTTAAAATTTGGATTTATGCAAGCAAAATATGGCACATAAGAATTTGTTTTCGAAAATATGAAACTCACGCGTTGCTAAAAGGAAACAAGCAATAATTTATTTGTTTGATATAGCTGAGAAAAGAGTAAAAAATAGGTGACGTAATAAATCAAAGAAAAAACGAAAATTGGAGTAAAGTTACAAGAAAAATGCGGGATACGTTTATTTTAGAAACATTGTATTCTAAGCAATCATTTTATTCAGGAAAAAATAAATATTATTTTTCATTTAATTAAAAATGTTTTTTAAAGTTTGAAAATAAATTTTATTTTTCATATATATCAAATATTTTATAGAATAATCTATCCATTATATATAAACTAATTTATAAACAAAGTATTTTTTTTAATTAAAATTATAAATTATAATGCCTTTATTTTGCTAAAAATACAGAAAAGTTCTTATAATTTTTATTATTTTAAATTTCTATATTGGTTTTAGTGATACTTTTCTCACTTTTAAAATGGCTATTTCTTTTTAATTAATAATGTGCAGTGAGCAATAATTTGTATTCCACTTACATTACTTTTTTCTAAATCAATCAGAGTAAGTAAAAACTTTGATGATTTTTATGTATATTTATATACAGGAAAATTCAAATTACTCAGATAAATAGGAACAAATTCGTTATTTAATAGAAAAATGATTTATAGTTCAATAAATATTTTTTCTTACATTTCTATATAAATATTTTTTTATGCAATAAAAGATCCAAAATAAAAATTTTTTTAAAAAGAAATAAATAAATAAAACAATAATCATAAATACAGACATTTAATGATAGTCTACATTCCTTTTGTAATAAAATATTTACTTTTTCACGAAATATAAATTTACGAAGCCTTGCTCGAAGTTATTAAGTACCAGTTAAGCGTCACCAATAGAAAATTATCTGCAAAATTTGATTCATTTTCTAAGATACCATTAATATACTACTTGAGTTCATGAATAAGCTTTATATTGAAGTTAATCAGTTATTGACAACATTTCAATACAAAAAATGCGAAGACAAACCGATGCTTTTCTATTTTTGTTAGGAATAATGATTAGGGATGAAGACCATTTAAGATTCTGAAATGTAGATAGGGAAGGATACATACTAGTAAACATTCAAACTTTGAACAGGGATGCAGAATTTTATGCTCACATTTAAACACATCATTTTGATTGAAAATTATACGACTCAGATAGAATTTTGATAAAGCGCTTTATAACTTTCAGATTATTCAACATTATCACAGGTTAGTCACTGACATTTATAATCAATAATTGTAACTATTATACGACTTCCGAAATTTCAATATACCACATTATAACCCAACAGAAAACATATACTATTTACAATAGGATAAGATTCAGCCAGGGAAAACAAGACATAACTCTTCAAATATCTTATATGCATCACTAACTCATTAAAAAACTTATATTACAACTACATGAGAACTCTTATTTTTTCATGAAACGGGGCAAAACTTCCAAGAAATTAAATGTAACAAAATACTGAGCACTCCCGCATGTAGTCCAGACATTTTGAAATCGAATCAATGCATTTTTCGGCCTTTGGTTTATATTTAGAAAGGATTTTAGTTTAAATGCAGTTGAAAAAGCATGTCGTGAATTTTGTTTTCAAAAAAGTTGAATAATGCAAACTTGGAAAAGAACTTTCAAATACTATGGAAAATACATTAGCTGATGGAATTTATTTTGATGATAACATGTATAACTTTTTTTGCCATTTTCATACTTTTTTAAATTACAATGAAACTTCCGACTTAATTTGATATTTTGTTATTTATGTTTCTTACACTAATAAATTTATCGATCCTGTAAAAATCTTCTTATGCTTTAGAGCTTTTAAAACACAGTTTCATCATTCATATTTTATATTATGGTAATCATTACTTTCATTATCAGTATAAGTGAAGAAAAAGTAATGTAATATTTTTAAAATTCTTAAAAGGGTAACTAAAATAAATTTAAATTGTTAAGTGATTTTGAACTTTTTGTAAAAGTGATGATATTCAACATAAATGAAAATTCCACATTATTTTTGTGAGATTAAATATAATTTTAATAATCTTTTATCTTTTGTCAACAATCTTATTTTACTTTTAAATTGAAAAAAATATTTTATTAAATGAGTTTATTTAGAATAAAATTTTTTTTATAAGTTTTGCAAATTTGCTGCTATATGATGGATAATACTAAATTTAAATTAAGCAAATTATTTCGCTTCTAATTGCAAATTAAAATCTATAGGTTTCCATCACTTTATTCAATTTTAATGTAACGTTTTATGTTTTTTACAACATCTATCTTTTTATTTTCTTAAAACACAGAAAATCTTATTTAAGTACCAAAACAAGATTTTCTGCGTTTTAAAATAGCAGAACATATATATATATATATATAAATATATAGTTTTTTTTATAAAAACAATTACATTCTTTCATTACTTTCTGATAAAGTTTCATTACTTTCAGTTTAAATTAAATATTCATAATTTTATAATAACACTTTTAAAACATTAATATTTTTAAAAAAAAATTTATAAAACTTTTTTAACAATCAAAATATAAATCAATGCTTTGTTTAATAATTTCTCTGAATAATAATTGTTTATTATTAATTGAAACTATTTGTTTAATTATTTTCTTTTGGAATGCTTATATTTTATTTGTATTAATAAAATGTTTGATGAGTATCATTTCTAAATACACCAGACATTTAAAAAATGCGTTTTTTAATAAAGTTTAAATTTACAATATTTTATAAAAATAAAATTTGTAGCTATTTAATTGAAACATTAAAAACAATTGTAATTTTAAAACTTATTGATGTTGTTACGATCCAATGTTTAAAAAAGGAAATTTGTTTCATTATTTTTACTGTCCTGGAATACAAATTCATTTTTTCTTTTCCCCTAAATCTTCTTTTGACAAACTTAAATATAATTAACTTTGTGGAATACCTGCAGAGCTTATAGAATTGTTTTTGATGATTTGAGTTGAGAAGTAACATGTGTTTTTTGTCATGTAGGAATTGTAAATAAAAAAGTTATTTTTTATTATTTTTCAGCATAATTTTGCAATAATTTCATATTAATTTTGTATTTCAGCATTATTAAGTATATTTTTTTAATTTTTCCATTTCATCAACTATTTTTAGTCAAATTTTATACAGTATTTCAAAATATCAGACGAAAACGAATGCATTTGTAATTTAAAGAAATTTGAACTTGTAAATCAATTAAGCTTCAAAACATAACACAATCAATTCGGTTCTAAAACAAAACATTTATCGAGAGATTTTACAAAGATCAAACTATTATTACCCGCTTTTTCAGTGGGTTATAATTTTCTCTGAGGGCTCTAAACACTTCGAGGTTTGCTGCAAGTACAATTCAAAAAAATAACAGGCTTTTTCTGTCCATATTTTATCGATCTTTATGATAATCCATTGCTGGCTTTGGATTTTTATTAGGATGAATAAATTCATGAACTCGATGTAGCTGCGCTATACACGGTGAAGTACATTTCATTACATGAAATCGAATCATTGTTGAGAAACTATTTACTAAAATGGGGGATATCAGATATAGATAAATAAGCATTCTCTACATGCAATGAAAAAACTTCAACACTTTCAAAATCATTTTTTAATTGAAATTTTAAAAATATCAAATATTACTTTAAAAACATAAATATCATTTACTATTGAGTAATTTAAATGAAGTTTATAAATTCATTTATTTTAACACCTGATAGCAACTGAGAAGTGGAAAATTTGTTAAACAGCAATTATTGGGTTGTTCGGAAAGCTATTTCATTTTATACGAAAATGATATTTTCGTATAAAATGTCATTTTCGTATTTATTTTCGTAAATATTTTCGTAATATTTATTTTCGCATAGCAAATAAATATTTTATTGTTTATATTGTCAATTCTAATCCAATATTTTTTACCATCTTTCTGGTCGTAGCATGATTTTATACTCATAAAATGGTTGGTTTTAACTAGCAAAAAACTGATTCAGGTAAGAAAAATGAAATAACTATTTCCGAACAACCCAATATTTAAAATTCTAGGATATAAAGATAGCTTAGCTTAATAATACTCAGTATACAATAGCTTTTTTTAAAAAGAAATATAAAATATATAAAATTTAATAATAAATTTAAAAGGATAAAAAAAAGAAAGATCTGCGCATGTGGGTGTGATGAGATCAAAATAATTAAACACGTTGAATTCAAATAAGGTTAAGATAGAATAAAAATCAAAAGTGCGGAAAAAGTGTCCTTTAATCTTTCATCCTATTTCGATTTACTAGTAGAGATTAACAGATTTTGTTGTTAGTAGTGCTCTTTTTAGTAGTACTAAAAATAGGTTCATCTATGGTTTTTATCTCATTGAAAGTCCTTCAGAGCTATTTTTTAGAGACTTTTCAACACCAATTTTTTTTTAAATTTTATATTGACAATATTTTATCGATTGATTTAAAGCCACATTTTGACCTTGGAAAAAACTTATTCTGGACTGGGGAAGTTTTGCTCCAAAGCTGGAAATAATATTTAATTTAAATGGATAAAAATTTCAATTTAATGTTATAATTTAAAATCACAAAGCAGTGAGTGAGATATAAGTGAGTGACATGATAACAGATACGGTAATACTTGTAAGTATATCTGCATCATTAATATTGTAAGTATATCTTGTAAGTATATCTGCACATAAATATATTGCATTTTCAATTAGTTGTGTTTAAACACAACTAATTGAAAATGCAATATATTTATTATTCTCACAAATTTATGTACAATTATATATCATAGGTAATGTGGTGTATATTAAATATATTGTAATGTTTAATAAAATATAATCATAGGAAATGTATTGTATTAATTATAACTTTATTATGAATGTGTGGAGAGCTGAAGGAAGTTTTATATATAAATCGGAATAATTCTCACTAATAAATTTCACGATTTTTTCATCTTGTATAGCTATAAAAACAGTCTTTATATTCTGCACGATCCTCCAAATATGTGAACCTGGCCTCTTGTACTCTTTGACGCTCATCAAACTATAAAAAACATATGTAATTCTAATGCCATCACATGCCATTTTGCTTTGTTTTATTGAAATAAATATTTTTTATAATCTTAAGTTGTAGGAACAAGCAGCCGAGAAAGAAGCCGAATAGTTAACACTCTGACTTTCAGTTCAACAACTCTTGGATTTGATTTCCAACTTAGATGTAAATGCAGTGATTTACAGTCAACTTTAATCTGTCAATTATAGTCTAATTAACTATCGTATGTGTTCAGTTTTAGCCGTTAAACTAAAAACTAGAGAATGGTTAACATTCTGTATTTCTATTAAACAGCTCAATGAATTTGATTCCCAACTTAGATGTGAATGAAGTGATTTGAAATCCACTTTGAGTAGTTAATCCTAGTCTAATTAACCATCGTATGTGAAATATGACTGTTGTGTGATAAAAAAATCTAATTAAACCGAACTGACTTTAGTATGAAAACTGGTTAATAGAAAAATTTATTGGATTAATGCATAATGATCCAAATACAGAAAGAGATGTAAGGAATATTAATATTTTAAAAAAATCAAATTGTTTTCATTCAGTAGATATGAACAATTATACCACTTTCCATTCTCAACATAAATTATTCAAAAAATCTTTTTCATTCAGTTTATATAAACAGTATAATATAAATTTCCATTCTCAAAATAAATTATTCAAAGACAATTTTTTCATTTATATGTGTAAATAAACTTAATGTTTTTAATTCTCAATTCAAATTAACAAAAACATTTTTTAATGTTCAATAAATGTAATTAGTTTTAATATTTTTCCTCCTCAGTATATAAATTGTTCAAAAACAAATCATTTGCACTTGGTCGATGTAAAAAAACTTAACGTTTTCCGTTCTCAATATAAATTATTCAAATACAATTTTTATTAATTTTATAGAATTAAACAAAATGTTTTTCATTTTCAGCTTAAATTAATAAAGAAATATTTTCCTCGTGCTCAGTAGGTGAAATTAGTCTTAATATCTTCTGTTATCAATATATAAATTGCTCAAAAACAAATTATTTTCACTAATAGATATAAACAACCATAACGTTTTTCTTTGGCATTCATTAGATGTCAGTAAACTTTTTATGCTCTTAATAGAGATCTCTTTTGAGGACTTGACACACTACATTCAAAATAACACTTTCCATGGTGAAAATGTTTCAATGAGAAAAATTAGACTTTAGTTCAATATGAGAAGTCAATCCTTCATACCTTGAAATTCGCTCCTAAAAAAAAGAAACAAAAATTTAAAGAGCATGAAATAGAAAAATCAAGAAGCGAAAACTGATAGAATTTTTTAGTTAGGAAAAGCCATAATAAAGAAAAAAATATTTAAGAAAAGAAATTTTGAATTGAAAATCACGTGGAAGTTAATTCAAACATTTGAACAATTAAGTGATATTTGTATCATTTTATGAGAAATGGTTAAAATTAACATACAATTAGATAATTGCTGATTTAAGTATTTTCATCTATTTCAAGACAAACTTAAATTTTGTTATATATTTAGATTATTTTAAACTTCATTTAAGAGAAGATGTGTTAAGAAAGCCTTTGTTGTAAGCCATTTTCACGGTTTTAATATTAAAAGACAACCTAAATTAATCTGCCGACCAACCTGTCTAGGGATTAGCGTAACTGACTACGGATAGGGAATACCTGAGTTCGAATCCCGGCTCGGGTATGTTGGATGTACTTTCTCTTTCTCTCTCTGTGTGTTTCTTGTCCTTTCCTCAGATGATAAATGAATGTGGTCCGCCCTATAAACGGGTGTGGCGTGGGCAATGCTACTCGTACCTCCGTGACTTGGTTCATAGGTGCCCGCCTGGTAACGATAAAATGAGTAGCAGTTTCCGGCCTTGTTGCGGCAAATGAGCTTATGTATTTACTTGCTCAAGGGTGCCCGCCATTAGAAAAAAAAACCTAATTTAATCTCATTCTCAAATAATTAATTAAAAACTATTTAAAATTATAACAGCAAGATTAAATGGTAAGTGTAAAAGTGATTTTTTTCCGTTTGAGAGTTAATGAGAACGACGTTGTAGAGGTGATATATAAACTAGTTCTGATAAATCTTACACTTTATCTTTGTAGAGGTAATGTAAATTAGTTGCAATAAAGTATTTAATATAATAAAATATTTTCTTTCATAATTTGTTTCAGAATTCTTCTTTACTCAAATATATATATTACACTTTAAAAGAGTTTTCCCTTAAAAGTATTTAGTGAAAGACTTTAAACTCACAGAAATGCGTTCACTTATATCGAACAAGTTTTATCCCGATCGAATGAATGGAAGAATATCAATCAGTCATAAAAGAGAATTAAACAAACAGATTCGCTAGTTAGGTTTTCGAATGCATTGAGACAACAATGCACAGATGTGAAATATATTCCCATGCGATATTCATAAAGTTCACAGAAAACATAATACTTTCCTCTCGATTATTCATGGGTACAGGAACTCCTTCTTACGGCTTTGAAAAAGCTTTCAGTTTATAAAGGAATTTTTTTTTCCAATTGAAGATAAAAAAAAAGCAGGGTTCGCTGCCATCCGTGAAAGAATCAATGTATGTTGTCGAAAGCACTTTCTTCTGATGGTGAGGGTAGAAAAACAATAGCATTTCTTATCTTGATTTATGCTATATTTATGCCTTCTGTTCACAAAGCACTCACTTTACGATTAACAATTTCTTTTTATCTTTTACATCAATGAGACGTATTTGATTGCTTTCGATTCTGTTGAAGACTAATGTTATCACCCTTTTTGTAAAATTGTTTCTCGTCTGATATAATGCTATCTTATCGACTGATGTAGGATCGTAAAAATGAATGAAAGAGCAGTAATTTAAAAATGTATTGCAATTAAAAGAAACTACTTTTTAATTCAAAAGAAAACAAATAGTTCTTTCATCTTATTTCTTATTGAAATTGTGTAAAATTGTTTCTTCTTGAAAGAAAGCAGTATTGTCAGCTGATGTATGTTCCTAAATCTCAGTGGAAAAAAAAAAGATTAAATGTGTGTAGCTATTAAAAAACTGTTTTAATGTAGAAATTAGACAGTTTTTGTTATACTGTTAAAATTGCGTTAAATTGTTTATAATTTACATATTACAATATTCGTAATAGATATATAATTACAAAATTAAATAAATAAAAATAAAAAAAATAATAAAAATATTTTTATTTAAAAATTAAAGTAATTTTTTTTTTTTAATTCTTTTTTGAAAAAAATTTTCTTCCCTGATATAAAGCAATATTAGTTACTAACATAGATTTAATCACAAACATTTAAAAACATATTTTAACAATTGAAATAAAACCATTTTAATTAAAAAAGTATTGTTATTATAGATTGATGATCATAAATCTATATGAATAAAATGGACAAAAATGCAGAGCATTTAAAAGCTAAAGGGGTGGTTCAGTAATTTCACTTTGTGTTACACAGAAAAATTAATAAAAATTTATTAATTATACATGTTACTTTCTCTTCTTCCTTATCAGGATTATTTCAGTGATCCCCTCAACCGAGAAAAACGGTGAATGACCATTTTTGTTATATTTACTTACTCCATTGCTCTCATGTCACTTTCTCATTTATATGTATGGTGCACTCTTTATAGATAAATATTTATATAGATTTAATTTGCATTTGCTTGTCTTTAAATCTATATATTCAAACATATAGATTTCAATATAAGCAAATGCATTATAATATAAGCATATATATTAATGTAGATTTAAATATTTGCATTTGATTGTGTGACACATACATACGTGACGGAGCATAGTTATCAGGTATTACATAGGTCTATACCATAGGTTATCAGGTATTGCTCCACCACGTAATACATCTGGATGTGACAGAAGTGCACGAAATTAGAATACAGAATTACAATACAGCATTTCAGTAAAGCTCCAATGTTTGAAGTTGCTTGTGTGACACAGGAAGAATTGACAAGAGATTGAAATTTCAAGGAAAAAAAAACTTAAACTTTATAAATTTACAAAAACTGTACTTTTAGATATCGATTTCTCGGAAATAAAATAAATTTGAGGCATGTAAAACTCTTATTTTTCAAAAAAAAAATGTTTTTAATTCTTTTACCTTTGGTTTAATATTTTTGCCCTCAAAAGTCCCATTTAACTTACGAAATCTCTTAAATTAAAATATCTTTTCAATATATTCTGAATTTATTACTAATTTGTATAAGGAAATTTTGCTTATAAGACATTTAACATCAATAATTTATTTATACATCATATAATAATTAAAAATTTAGTTTATAGGATATATATACGAATAAAATATTTGTTTAAATAAAACATTATTTTGATTATATTTCAAATAAAATTTTGCTTATGGAACATTGATAATATTTTACGTATTGAAAGATAATTCTTCGATCGTTTTTCATTTTTATATATATTTAGCGTCATTTTTCAGTTTTTTTCGAGATTCTCGAAATTGTTCTTTTTTGATGAAGCATAGTGTTCCATAATGAATTAAAATTTTTCTGACACGCACAAATATCACTGTAACATTTGTTTGTTTATTGTTTCAAATGAAATCACATTGAAGCTGATAAATGTATTTTAAACGTATTTCTTCAATATAGATATTATTAAAAAATCAAAATAATGTACTTAATTTATGAAATAAATTTGTTAGATTTTTACAATTAAAATCGTAGTCAAAGCTATTTGCTAAAATTTCGATTGTATATATTTTTAATAGTAAAAAATATAAATGTTTGCATTTGCGAAAACCTTCAAGCAAATATTTGACGTTGTATTTACTATTTAATCTTCAGGTTTCATATTATACTTGGAATCTCTTATCGATTTTTGCTTTGATCAAATTTAATGTCTATTGCCTTATGCTCTTTGTTCCAGTTTTAATTATAAATTTAAGTCAAATTTCAAATGCTCTAAAATCAATATTATTTCAAATATATTACTAATCTTAAAAATTAAATGCTTGAGAAATTAGGAATTTCAGTTGCTGTTTTAAGAATTATTTTAGATGAGTTTAATTAGCATTAAGATTAAGATAAACTTTGTATTTGGAATTTTAAAAAATATTTTTTTTTAAAAAAAGGAAAAATTTAATTTGTTATTCTTTCCAGCAAAAAGTGTTTTAATGAGCCAAATAACTATTAATGAAATCAGTAATTACATTATGCATAGAAAGATATCACTGTGAAGTACAATTTTGTTAATAATTGTGTTTCATAACAAATTAATCAAATGAATAAACGCCAATAGTTTCTGAAATTTCCTATTTTAAGAAAGCAGAAAAATCCCAGATCATATTTATTTCTAGGAGATTTAAATATATGCGGATTATTTAAGCTTAATGAATACAAAATAAGAAAAAACTAAAAAACATTTTAACAAATATGTTACATTTCAAGAAGCTACTGTGAAATATTGTATAATTTATATTTTTAAAAACATGTTATTAAATATGCAGCAAAATTAAATTAAAAAACCAGAAGCAGATCAAAATTCTTTCTTATTTTTTTCTCAATTTAGTGTTTTATTCATTAGAATTATTGAGAGAAGTAATTTCCTTCTTGAGGTTTATTTATATTTACTTATAAACCTACTTTTAGTAGAACTTTAATTTGTTATGTTAAATGATAGATGTTTATCACTTTCTAGTTCACACAAATATCAGCAAAAGGTTTTTACATCCATAAATTCTTTCTTGCTAAATAACATATAATAAACAAAATAATTTGAGTTTACTAAAAAATAATTTTTAAATTAATCTCGGTTGTTAGTTAAAAAATTTCATTTAAGGTAAAAAATTTATTTTTATGTATAATTATTTTTTTAATAATCCAATTTTTGTGTCTAAGGTGAAAAGTTAAATTATCTTCCAAAATGTTTCTGTGCATTTAAATAGTAATGCCTTATTAAGAAAAAGATGGCTCGTAATAGAAATAAATAGGAAAATATTGTAATAAAATTGGATGGTTAGTATTCCTTTAATTATAATGTAGTATTCATTAAGAAATATTATTAATATTAATTAAATTAATCATAATATAAATAGAAGCCAGCTCTCACAGCAATAAGGTATGTAAAATGAAGATTTAACAATAATAATATTTTTTTAAGATTATAAAATCACTTATTATCTACAAAAGTTCGGAAACATTTAAGTAAAAACTTGAAATATAGATTCACAAACATAACATCGAAAAAATGCATTCTATGATTATTAAAACAATAAAAAAATATCCTAAATGTGATTGCTATATAAACAATAAATAAATTGTCAAGTCTCTTTAGAAAAAAAGGATAAGAAATATATTCTGAAATATCAATTTTAAAAAAATTTTTTATGAATTGTTTAAATCTAAGCAAAATGTTTTATAAATGTTTATTTTTCCTGTTTTTAAATTTGGTGAAACAAATATTCTATTATTTTATTTTTAAAGCATACGGATACCACTCGATGCATGTGTAGAGAAAACAAAATATATAAAATATTATTTTTTTCTTGCTTAAAATCGACTTTTGTGTATTTCTAATACTCAGTTTTTGTTTTTTTATATATTAAATATTTTGTTTTACATATCATATTGTTTGTTTTATATATTAAAGGTGTTTTATGTCATAGTTGCAGAATTTATAACAACGTAATATAAAAGTTTCACACTAATTTAAATTTTTCAAGTTCTTTTTGAAATTTATTCAGAGTACGAACTGACAATTATTATTTATTTTAGCTATACCCTACCATTTAATAAGGCTTTTATTTCTGACATTTGAAAATAATTTCATATTGCTGAATAATGTTTCTAATAAATCAAAAATGTGTAAGACACTCATCTTCAATAACAGTCGAAAGTTTATTTGAAATTACCAACAATATTTACTCAATATTTTCTATTAATCATACTGAAATAGCATTATTTATGACCAGTTCAAAGTTTGAAATTAATCGAAAAATCGATAACTCATTCCATTTAAATAGTCTCTTTCTGTCATATACCGAAAACTCCATAAGTACGCATTTGAAGTTTATATGAATCGTTTATCAACTAAACGAAAATGTACCTTATATTTTTTCTTACCCTGAAAAATTTCATTAAAACTGTGATAAATATGATTTATATTCGAAATGAAACATTTGGATTATATGTCGTATTTCTCAGAATTGAAAGTATTATCATTGTAATTTATATTTAATACGATTTCTAATCTTAAGTTTTATGTTTAAATTTGGTATATTACTTGATATTTAATGTGTAATTTAATGATAACAGGTTACTTTCTCATTATAAACTCTGACTTCGAGTCTTAGATTGTAAAAGAAAAAAATACTGCCTATTTCACTTTTTTGTATTTTTTGAGTACATAAATTAGTATAAAGCTTTTGTATTTCATAAATAAATAACTTAACCTTAAGATTTTGCAACAGATAACAAATAGTTGAGGACTGTTTTAAGTTATTTAAATACCTATTAGGATTTTCCTTATGTAAAGACTTTTCATACATAGTTAGCATATTCCTGAATCACAAGAGAAAGAAAGCCAGAAAACTCTCTAGCACTCACATCTTGTTCACTAATGCTGGGATCAAATTCAACCATTCTGATGAATGTGGCCTTATAAAGTAATATTTAAATCAGTATTTGAAGTATTTTAGTTCATTAATAGTTGTTACTTTCATCTTAAGTTGAAGTAAGAGCAAGCAAGATTTTGAAATTAAGTTAAAGATTTACTAAAGAGCATTTAATATTAAATTACACTGCCCTCATTTTTTACTACAAAATTGATATACAGATTAATTAGGGATTATTAGTTATTCTATAACGATATTTTCATGATGATCCAGTGGATATCAGTACACACACACACACACACACACACGTTCATACAGATGGTCAAAACTATTAATACCATAATCTGCTGCTGAAATATATATATATATAAATATATATATATATATATATATATATATAGTGTTTATTATAGAAAGTTCTTCTGCGCAAATAGGCATATTACTATTACCATAACTAATCATAAAAAAATTACTAAAACCATAGGTGTAATTAGTTTCTGACTTGTCCTATTTAATTATTTTGTTGCTCTCATGTGTATTTCTATCACTTTGATTACATTTTCTCAAAATTGAATTTCCGCATGAGAGCCACTGTTCACAATGAGAGAAGATGCTGAATTTAATGTCTCATTAATTCTGTAAAAAGACCGGAATTCGTAGCTGGCGAAGTAAATCTCCTTGTAAGAGAGAACATTATGAATTAAAGCAAAAATATCATGAGAAAAATGGCATTCACAGATCCGTGACAGCTTCAAAAAATATAAACTGTGGGAAAATATAGTTGGGAAAGCATAAAGTCTGGGAACATGCAA